>MU401565.1:0-97382 GCA_022579005.1 Poronia punctata
TAAATAATTAAATATATATTAAACTTATATATTACTTATAAAATACTTTTTTAAAAGGTTTAAATATAAACTTTTAATATAACTATACTAAAAAGTTAGTATATAAGCAGCATGTTTATACCATATGCTAATAATATTAAAAAATATAGCGTTAAAAATTAATTAAAAGTTTTATATTAGTTAAAAACATACGTTTTATAATAATATTTATATTACCTATGCTTTGCTTATGCTATAAATATATTATAAGTATATAATGTATATGCTATGCTTAAGTAATTTTATATTTTATATTTATAGCATTAGCTAAATATATAAACAATATATTTATAACATATGCTAATAGTATAAAAAAATATAGCGTTAAAAATCTATTTAAACTTTTATATTATTTAAAAATATATATTTTATAATAATATTATATTACCTATGCTTTGCTTATACTATAAATATATTATAAGTATATAATATATATGCTACGCTTAAGTAATTTTATATTTTATATTTATAGCATTAGCTAAGTATATAAATAGTATATTTAAAGCATATGCTTATAGTTATTTAAAATATAATATATAAACTTAATTAAAAGCTTTATAGTAATTAAAAATATATGTTTTAAAAATGCTTATTTTATTTAAAATTTGCTTATATTATAAATATTTTGCTAATATACTACGTATATGCTGCGCTTAAATATAGCTATATTTTATATTTAAAGTATAAGCATAATATAAGTATAGCATATATATTATTTATTTTATTACTATATTAAATAGTTTATATAGCTTATTTAAACTATTTTTTTTTATTTAAATAATTTAATTAAACTTTTATGTTTATATATATATACTAAGCCTATGCTTTAGTTTAAATAGCTTTTTTTAGCTTTTAAAGCTTTATAATTATTTTTTATACTTTTAAGTTATTTTTTAATATAGCTTGCACTTATAACTTTACTTTATACTTAGCTTTTATTTAGTATAAGCGCTTTATTATTTTAGCTTTTTTTAAAGCTACTATAGCTTTAATATTTGCTTAAGCTACTAATATATTATTTTTTTATGCTTTTTTAATAAAAACAAAATAATTGCTTAAGTATATACTATGCTAATAGCTTAGCTAAATATTAGTAACTAAGCTATATTTAGTTATAGTATATATTAAGCATATAAAAAGCTAAAAAAATTTTAGCTAGCTATTAGTTATTATATTAAAATAAAAAGTATAAAAAAGTTAAAAAAAAAACTAATATTTAGTATTAGTTAGCATATAGTAAGCATATAATAATATAATAAAAAGCTTAGTACTAAAAAACTTAATAATTTATTATATATGCTTTATATAAGCATATTAGTAAGCAAGTTAAAAGCTTTTAATAATATTTTATTATTAAATTTTAATAAATTAACTTTTAAGTTATCTACTTTTATAAGTATATATATATTACTTGCTTATTTATATAAATTTTAAAAGTTAAATAGTAATATTAAATATTTTAGCTTATACTTAGCTTATTATTATAAACGCGTATTGCTTTATTTAATATTTTAAGCTAGTTAGTTTTTTTTTTTTATTAACTTTTAATATTATTTAATATTATATGCTTTTTACTATATATGCTTAGTATTAAGCGCGTATTAATATATTTATAAATTAATATTATTAGTATATAAGCAGTATATATATAATATGTACTAAGCTTATATATATATTATAGTACTGCTATTAAAAAGGTTTGCTAGTATTTTATATTTTAATTATAAATAAAATATAGCTTTTTAATAATATTATTATTTTTATATATAAATAACCTAGCTATTAATAATACTTTAAATTTGCTAGCTATAAAACTAATAATAATTTAATTAGCGTTTTTATTTTTAAACTAAAACTAAAGTTTAAAAAATTAATTATATAAGTTTTATAAGTATATAATATATATTGCTTTTATATTTAAATTTTATAAAATATATAGCTAATAAATAACTAAATAAACTAAAAACTTTTTTTAAAAGTTATACTAAATATATACTTAGTAAAAAATAAGCAAATATTATAAATACTTTTACTATATACATATAAAGTTTAATATTTAAAAATATATACTAAGCTTTATAAACTAGTTAGCTATAATAAAAAATATTTTTATATACTAAGTAAATATTTATTATATGCTTGCTTATTATTTATATTATATATAATATATTATATTATATTAAAACTATTAGTAATATAATACTAAGCAATAAGCTAGCTAAAAAGCTTACTTATAATTTTAAATATTAATTAAAATATTTAAGCATATGCTAGTTATAAGTTAGTTATTATAATTATATATATATAACTTTTAATACTTAAAATAGCAAGTTAATATATATAAAATATATGCTTAGTAAATAAAAAATATATACTATTTTTTTTAGTTTTATTTTATAATAATAAATATATTTAGCTTGCTATAAATAATTTTAAATATTATATTTATTTATAAATATAGCTAGCGTATAAAAATAATAGCTTAGGCTTATATATAGTATATAATAATATAGTTATTATTTTTTAGTTGCTTTATATACTATATAAAAGTTTTAAACTTTAATTAATAAAATTTAAAGTAGTGCTTTTAAATAATGCTTAGTATATAGTTAATATATACTAAATATATATATATAGTAAACTTAGCTATATTTATACTTTTAAATTATAATTTATTAAAATATTAAAATATTTTCTTTATATATAGTATATATACTATATAGTTATAGTAATTTATATTTTATATAAAGTTTAAAAGTAAGCTTATACTATATTACTAAAGTAATAGTTAAATATAAAAAGTATGCTAAATAATAGCTAAATAAATAGTTAGTATATGCTTAGCTTATATTTAATATACTTATAGTTAATATATTAAGTATTTTGCTTAAAATATTTATATTTTAAATTATATTTTATAAGTTTTTTTATAATTACTATAACATTTTATTTAAATATAGCAAAAAGTAGTTATAATATTTTTTTGCTATAAGTATAATATATAGTATATATATAATATTATATAAAATATATATATTAAACTAAATAAAGTATATTATATGCAAAATAATCTTACTAAGCTTTTAAAAATAATTATATGCTATATATATTTAGCTTAAGCAAAATATAATAAAATAAAGTAACTTATAGCAATATTTTTAATATTTTTACTTATTGCTAATATATATATATTATTTATACTTATATATAAAAAATATTTTATATATACTTTATAAGTAATTAATATTAATAAACTTAATTATTAATAAATATTTAGTAAAGTGCTAATTATTTAAACTATTTTAATATAAATAGCTAATTTAAAGTTATTATATATTATTAGCATATATAAAGCAAAAGTAAAATAAAAGCATACTATAATATTTATATTAAACTTATTATTATATATAATAAAGTTAACTATATTATATATTATATTAAGTATATTTAGTATAATATATTTTATAATATAAGTATTTTACGCTTTTTTAAATATAAAATAAAACTTATAAAGTATTAGTATATATAAAGCATATATACTATATATATATTATATATATTAAATTTACTTTTTAATATTATTTTAAATGCTTATAAATATTATAGTTTATATAATAAGCTTACTAGCTTATTTTTATAACTTTAATACTTTAAATAACAAAATTTTGCTAATTTTATAAAATATAAAGTTTTTATAAAAATATTAACAATAGCTTATATTTAAATATTTAAACTTTTAGTGCTAGCACTTATATTAAACGTTTTTATATTTGCTTTATATATAATTAGCATATACTAGCAATAAATAAAAAAAAAACTTATAAAATAATAAAATATAAAATATTAACTTTATTTAATAAATATATTAAATATTAAATTTATATTTAATTATTAGCATATATTATATATATAAATATTAATTTATACTTTTAATATTTTATTTTTAATAAATTTATAAACTTAAGCTTTATTTATATACTTAACGTTTACTATATTAATATTTTTTAGCTAAATAAAATATATTATTTTATTTGCTAATATATTTAAATAAGCTAATATAAAGTAATAGTTTTTTATATAGCAAAATATAACTTTATTATAGCTATGCTAGCTTATAATAAGTTTATTTACTTAAATAGTTTTTTATATTATATATTAGCACTTATTAAGTATATACTTTTAAAAAATTTTAATTTATATAAAGTTAAAGCTTAATATGCTTATAAAGTTAAAATTTATAATTATTAAAAGCTAGTTATTAATATAAAATATAAGCTTTATATTAATATTTTTTTTATAATTTAAATTTATTATATTTATAAATAGTAATAATAGTTTTATAGCTTAGCTAGCTATTATAAATAATATAAAATAAAATTATAATTAAAGTTAGCATATTTTTTATATATATTTTATTTTTATTTATACTTATATTATTTAGTAATATAAATATTATAATTTTTTACTTTTATAAAAAAATATAGTTTAATATAGCTAACATTATAAAAAGCTACTAAACTTATATAAAATATTTGCTATATATATATTAAGCATATATATAATAAAAGTTAGCTTAATAAATATATGCTTTATATATACTAAGCATATATATAATACTTTAAAATTAAAATTTTTTAATATACTAAAAATTTTTAAAAAGTATTAAAATATATAAAAGCTGCTACAAGCTGCTAAAAATAGCTAGCATATAAAAATAGTATATAAGTAGCGTTCTTTTTAACCTCTTTAAAGTTAACAATGCTAAGTTTTGCTAGCGCGCTTTTTAACCCCCGCCAAGCTTTTAGTTACCCTAGCTGACCTACAACCCGCGCAACGCCCAGGAAAGCGGTAAAGACCTTTTTGCTTTCTGCTTTCTGCACCCCAAGGTTTAGGGACGATCATTGCTTCTGCTGTAGACCAAGGCCGGACACTAGCCGTATACAGACGCAGGAGCAGGGACCCCATGATACGTACCCATCGGGATACTACATAGTAAAATGGGCAGACGCACCTCAAACAGATAGAAAGATGACCAACACCGAGTCCGTACCGATGCAGAGCTACATAACTCAAATTTCCATGTCGAGTTGGAAACTGGCATCTACTCTTGTAGTTTGCCTCATTCTGTGCTACAACTCTCTCTGATTCGGCATTGCCATGGCGTCGGTCCTGCCGCGATACCTCCTCCGCTGTGAAGATGGCAAATTCTCCCTCTTCCCAACCAACGGGCAGTCTTATGATTATGAAATAGTCTCCTACCGCTGGGAGGCTGTTGAGGAGTATCAATGCGATATTGAAGGGGTAGACAGGCCCGTGACAATATGTCCTCAGAAACTTAACCACATCAAGAACCTAATGTGCTCCAAGCGCATTCGGTACATGTGGGTCTACTCCCTGTGTATCGACAAGAGCGCGAGGAGCGATGGGACAGAGGAAAAGCCCGATATAGCTCACTTTTACAAACAGGCACGGAAGTGCTATATCTTGCTTCAGATGTCCGAGCTATTCCATCCGCAACGAATCATCGACGGCCTCAGATTTGTCGACCATATCATAGGCTCAGTTGGAAGCAACGCCATAGCCTCCCATTCGTTGCCCCTGAAGCTGCATGCCGAGGTACGTAGAAGCCTCAGGGAATGGGCCCATGAGAAGTGGGAATTCGGTCTGGAAAAGTCGACGGTGAGATCTGCTGCCATTGACCTGAGTGTCATAAACAGTTATGCCACTTCTGTCAAGCCTGTCATCTCGCTGTTAGACAATGAGTATTTCGCCAAGGTCTGGACCTTCCAGGAGATGATCCTCGGTAAGAACATCGAGATCATCGGGGTTAATCTGGAACGGAGCTGCCCCCTCGGGACCTTGGAGGAGTGGATAAATCTGGCGACAGAAGGCGTGGACAAAGCCACAAAGCTGGTTGGGTGGATAGAGAAGCCGAGGATCTTGAAGACTACGTCGGTGAACTTGGTCCTGCAGAAGATCAAGGACAACATAAGTTGCCTTGGACGTTTTCAGATGATCGCAGGGGGTATCGGCTGCGCCAGAACTGATATCATTAATGGTGGACAGTACTGGTGGGTAGATAACCAGACGGGGATTAGTAATATTTTCTCGGCCGTGTCCATCATTCCACGGGAATGCCGAAACCCGCATGACCTATTCAGGGGCCTCCTAGGGATCTTCCATGGCCTTTTTACACCACAGGAAATCAAAGACTTGATATCTAGCGATAGCATGGAGGAGATCTCTTTTGCTTTCTTCAAACAGCTTTCGATTAAGACGGGCCTTGCCTGGACTAGACTGTCTTTAAGCTCCGGCGAAAGGGGAGAGTGGGATTGGATTCCGGTAGTTGAACGCAAAAACGACCCGCAAACGAGTTGCCAGCACAAGGTTATGGCGGCTGGGGAGAAGAAGGGTCGCCTGATTCCTATCGACAAAGGCAATAAGATACGTCGTGCCAGGACAGATATTTTTGCTGGGGTGGTTAACCTGGGTCCGTTGGTGTCTAGAGACAGGGCGCAGGTGTCCTATCGCGGACTAAAAGGAGTCCCAAGGAAATACATGAGCATCCACGTGAAAGAGGAGAGGCCTGGTTTTCACTTCATCTTCAAAGGATGCAATAGCGGACGAAAGATCAGGTCGGGGTTGATGAAAAGGGAAACGATCCCGACCTACGATCCACTTGTCGACGTTCCAGGGGACGAGACTGGCAGAAGGCTAGTGCAATGCGCGACAATCCTGGGGACTATTCTCGACCCATCTAGCAATATCGTCGACTTCAGGAGGACCTTGCTGCGTAGGCTAGCCCCGGAGTGGACAACAAGCGACCCAGGCGCAAAACCGAGTAATTGGGAAGACAGATGCGTTTCCGGCACTCTGTATGAGAATCCACTCTGCCCTCAATATCTCCGCACGCACAACCTTTCCATGAACTATAGGATGGCCGCGATTACGGAATGTGGTTCGCGTCTTGCAGCGGGCAGCACAGCTGACATTTCGTGCGAACTTCATATAAATTGTGGATGCACCCTAGTCGCCCCCTACAGTCTCATTTTTGAGGCTATCATGGCCATCCAAGGCACTTCACTTGGGGCTGTGGTCGAAAAGGAAGATGGGGACGGAAGAGTAGCACTGAAGGATGGGTTGGGCCTCGTTCAAATAGGGGACCTGGGTAGGAGGTTCGACTTGGTTGCGTTTGGAGGTAATGCCGACTTTCCTAAAAGATACGCCATTTCCTGTCGCAGAACGCTGCCGGGGAAAATGGTAACTACCATCGCAGGCTGCCCTACTAAGAGAGCACTTGTTAGCTCCGAGTCCACGAGCGACATGTCCGGCCTTCTCAGAAGCTATGGATATGTGGACACCGGCGCCGGAAATCTTTTGATCAGCAGAGATCATGCACTAGGGGTGTACAAGACTAGTGGAATATATATCGACAGCCATAAGCCAAAGAAGAAGGAACGGGACTTGCGGAAGGTTATGATTGGATGAGGTACGTGGTGGCATTGGAAGGTATGATAGGTACGGGAGGGTCTCTCTTTAGTTGGATGGGCATCGATTTTGTTATGTCTGCAAGGGAAAGGGTGATTATGACAGGCTACGTCATGGTTGAATGTCCTGGAATATAATATGGGTGCCATGATAGTCAGGTCCCAAGTATGTAGGAACTTACTTAAGGGTAAGTTGTTAGGAGGTGGAGAACATAGTCACGGCAGGTAAGCTCCTCATTTAATTCTTGATATACGGTTTTGGGAGAGAATAGGTATGTGTGGGAGACACCTGCCTCTTCAAAGTACTCACTTCCATCGCACCTCCCTCGTGCCGTTTGCGATAGCTTCATTTATCTCTTAATGGCATTCCATGCTTGGGCCGTCTAAACCAACCTGCTCCAATATGATGGATTTAGAGTTCGCCTTGTAATTCTAGTGTATGCACTACATAGAAACCTACTATTGAAGGAACGGCCGGCCATTGACAGTACTACGCATGAATACGTTTCAGAATGCCCCGCCGTTACGCAAGTCCATTCTAACGAAGAAGCTTAGGCTAGGTAATGCGTGGTTTTCGCGGAAAGTGAGGCAGGACAGCCGCATGACCACAATAGGGAAAGGAAATAAGGTACCAGTAACAACACGACGAGAACCAGAAATCCGGGGTATAAAGGACAATGCATTCAACCAATAAAGCAAGATCAACAGAGTCTTTGTTCACATTGCTGCGATTCAAGTACGGGGTATTCCTTTGACCCTCGACACCATTCCATTGTGAGAGTAGGTATCCATCCCCAATGACAGGTGTTTTAGTATCTTGCCCCTTTCCCATTTCCTAACCTGCACCACAGAGACCCAGGTAGGTACCTTATTTACCCATACATACTCCGACATTGAGATTGTCTACAATAAGAAACAACCCACATGATTTGCTTGGGTGCTTGGTTGCTTGGTTGCTTGCTGACGCTTAGGCCTAGACAAACAGACAGTGAAGATGTCATGACCTATGACTCCTAAACAATCGCATGGATGAATGAGCTGGTATATAAACAACTACTTATTTCCTCAAAACATAGTCCTTGTTTCTGCGGTTGAAAAGCTTATATATAAAGTCTACTTCTACCCCTTACATCTCTTCCTTTTCAGTTCATCCACAACAATCTCAGAGAAGACCCACACCAAAACAACCAACATATCAACACACCAATACCCCTATACTTTATCTCAACCATCTATAACCTACCAATTCCATAAGCAACCATGTGCTGGACAGAACAACTCGGTTGGCTCGACCAGAACGGAGATGACCATGTCATCACCCGCCGCCGCACCTGTTCATTCGCAGAGGACTACCGAGGTTTCGGCTCTTGCGGATCAGTACGCACGGTGAAGTTCATCCAGAACCCGGAGATTCCATTTGACATGGAAAACATCGACGACGTTTCCCACTCGGACCCGGAGCCGCGGGGTATGATCAACCTGACGGACATGTCTGCGCTACCGGGATTCTACACCAGGATGCTCGTCGAGTTATTTAATCGGGAGCAGCCAAAAGCCGGCAAAGCCGACCACTACGACAACAACAACGGTAAGGATGCTAATGGCGAGGAGGAGATCCTCATCTACTACGTTCCAGAAGAGAATAACACTGCTGACAATGCTGACAACTCTGAAGCAGGTACCTCGATTACGATCAAATACGAGGGCGAGAAGCAGTCCTGTAAGGAAACCCATTAGCTTTCGAGTGTTTCCTTCCGAGACACCTTTTAAGATTGCGAGTATGTATTTCCACGAATCAACCCACCCCCCCTTTTCCTAATCATCTTCTCCTATTTCTCTTCAACTTTCCTTATTTTCACTAACATAGATGCAACTAGTTAACACCATCAGCGATCAATAAAACACAAACATACATAACTACTAATTGGACGAAGAGCTCCATCTAGCAAATACCCATGCTTATCTTGTAACTTGCTGGACAAGTTTTTTTTTAGGAAGAAAAAAAAACCCTAGCTTCCATGACCTGACGAATAATATACCTACCCATTTTAACCCACATAGTACCTAGGTTATTATAATGCTGAATTGTTGACGTGATCACTTGACGAGAAATCTTAGAAATGCCTCTAGGTTAGAATAAAGGGGGGGGGGGGGGGGGGGGGTTGTACCTAGCGGTCCGGAGCCGGCTGACATGTGATGGCCGGTCCGTCCCGTCTCCTGTCTCCCCGTCTCCCGCTGCGATATGTAAAAGAGGAATGTTTCTTTACCGCGACAACCGTGTCGGACTAACTACCCAATTTACTCGTAACCATAGCCCAGGTAAGGTAGTTTGCTTTCCCATTCGACATACCTACTCGTAATTTCGTAAAGAAGGTTGAAATAATGATAAAGCCCTTTGTTACTGACGTCCCGGTCCGGCAGAGACGAACGTAACCTAGCCTTATTTGGTCTAGTGCAATCTAGTGTGATCCAGCTAAGGTACTCGTTAAGCTCCCTTTTAAATCCAACGCGTCGCGTACTACTCGTGTTTAATCAGGCGGCGAAATGCTATATACTCGTACAGATATTTCATCTATTCATCTTCCTCCTTTGATAAAGAAATACGATGTGCGTCCCATTCTAATCCAACAACCCACTCAGTAAAACATTACCAGTCTGGTGATGCCTCGTCGGTGACGGTGACTCTTCTACGTTACCTAGGCTAAGCTAAGCTACCCCCGCGATATCTTGGCATTTTTTCAGCTCCCGAGGCAAAGCTTCAAGTTTCAACTTGTTGTGGTGCATGCGAAAATTAAGTCTGGGAAATGTTTCTTACAACTACATAAGATCTTCGATCACATATCATGTCATACATTGGTAAGGCATTTACATAGTAGGTATATATCAAATACCTACTGCTACCCACGCAAAGCGAAAAAGTCCTACCGACATCTCCACGCACCCATTTCAATTTCCACCAGGCTCTTATACATGTGCACGTGCATGTAGAAATGAAGGGAGGCAGCAGAATCCTTTCAGAAAGAAACAAACCAATCTTGAAGTTCGCGCCAAGACAATGTTCCCAGCAATTTGGGCACCGTTGGGATTTATTAACCAATCAGGTGGTAGCCAGCTCGCTATCCGTATTCTCCGTATACGTGCGTCGACCTCCCGCCAAGAAATAAACTCAGCTCAGCTCATAAGGAAAGGATGAGATAAGTAAGGTGCCTTATAAGAAATTGTACGTGTATAAGGGGCGGGTGCTTCGCTCGTCGGCGCGCAAACGATGGCTGGCTCTTGATCTATTCTTACCTTTGTTACTGTCGCGATACCCCCCCTATCACAGTTACGTATTGTTAATACGCGCGCAAATGAAGCCATCGAGCCTCTTCATCCTCCTCAGCCAGGCGGCGCTAGGAGCGGCAGAAATCAAAGTCGATTTCGACCCTGCTCTGGAGAGGAAACGCGTAGACGTGCACATAAAAGTAGAAGAGGTCGTCGGCCATGCATTCCTCAAATCGCAATTCAGCAAACCCAAAGACGGCAAGAAGAACCAGGGTTTGGGGACTGGCGCAGTCGAAACAAGTGCCGTGTTAGACAGCCGTGGAGTGTTGGAGTTGTTCGCCGGAACGAAGCGACAGTCTTATTGTCCCGACGGATATGGATATTGCGCCCGTGAGTAAAAAGCTGAAGCCGAAAGACTTTCGACCAGTTTCGAATACTGATAAGCAAATAGAATTTGATCGGTGCTGCCCAGCGTCAGAATACTGCTGTAGCTATGGCTACTGTATCGAAGGGGAACTCACATGCTGTCCCAACGGCCCATGCGATGTAGGCGAGCACTGCTGCGGCCAGAACCACTGCTATCCCGAGGGAGGCGAATGCTGTTCGGACGAGAGTTACTGCTCGCCGGGAAACCACTGCTACAGGTTAGCGAGATACGACTATCCCGTCTGCTGCACCGACTCGTCGTGTACGGCGTACGTGGAGGAGAACGGCAGCACGAGCTACGCGCCCACCTTCACGACGACCCACACCTTCACGACGACGCGGACGCAGTACTACTACTGGACCGCGACGTGGTGGTACTGGTACTATTACTGGTCGTATTCCTACGCCATCGAGGCCTCGATCGTCACATCGACACAGAGCACGACCAGTAGCGTCTTCAGCGTCTACACGACGGATGCAGATGCCGCGTCGAGCTACTTCAGCGAAATGTCCGAGACCATCGCGCTGCCAACGCCAGCCGAGGCGACTAGTCTGGAGAGTTTGGCTGGCAGCACCAGTATGCCTAGCAGCAGCAGCAGCAGCAGCAGCAGCAGTAGTCGTAGTGGTAGTAGTGATACGATTGTCACTTCTGCTGCTTGGGCTTCGTCTGCGGATACGGCCTTACCGACCTTTGCTGCGCCTTCGGATGTAGACGATAGCCCGAGAAACGGTGATGGAGATGGCGAAGATGGCAATGGTAAAAGCGCTGCGAGAGCTCTGTGGTCGCAGCTGGATGGATTCACAATCGGGTTTCTAACCTTTGGTCTTGGGGTAGGGTTGGTTGCCACGTTGCTGTAAAAACCTATGCCCATTTGCCTAGGCCCGTTAAAGAAGTCGCGATGAGCTTGGGGGGGTTGCATTCGGGTGGGTAGTAATGAGCCATGTCCGACCCCATTCATTGCCCCTGGCGCTTCTATCTAATTGTTAATCAAATCATCATGCTTCTCCATGCACAGCCATCCTCGCTTATTTCATCTGCCCTGACGTGTGGGGTTTAAGTTGAGTGCGGGGGAAAGGTCCATCACGAAGCTTCCGCTGCAGATGAATCCCCCTGGCTTTATGAGTAACTAAATGTAGGCGATTACGTGTAGGTGAAATGCCATGCAAGGGTAAGTAAGTATCTTGACAAACCCCCTGGAGGGGATAGTGTTTTGTATCACCGAACGCGATTAGGTAAATTGATGATAACATGTGGCCTACCATTGGGAGTGGGGGGTTGTTGCTATTACCTCCTCAACCATCGAAATAAATGGAAACATCGATAGGGCGTGACTGACTGCCCATCTCATGCGGCCGCAAAGCGCGCGCGACTAACTCGGAGTATTTTGACCGGCATCATCGCGATACTACTTACTATTTATTATCAAAAGACGATATTATATGTCAATTGAGAACCACTTTAATCTACTCGTAGAGATAAGCTTCTGTTTGTCTGTCTATTATAGAGAAGATATGAAGTTTTATAACGCAATAACGCAATCTGGAATACCTGCGCAATTAAGCTCTTTGTTGCATGTGTTGGCGTCGGTTACGGCAATGCAACTTGATAAGATATACCGAGCCAAGTTACCAAGATGATATCTCTCCGAAAGCGCCTGGGCAAGAAAGATTCAAGATTCTCAAAGGTGTGACGGAGATTTAGTGTGCCACCACCCGTTAGGTGCATGAGACACATCGTCTTTCATTTAGTTGCAGATATGTAACAATAGGGTTCCAATTGGACCAACAAACTTAGGTACTTTACATACCTTCTACTCGTCCCTCCCTTGTTTAGGAACCGAACACCTACCTTTGTTTAACTGTGGAATCTTGATGGTTAGATGTGAAAACCCGGGGATGTGGTCAAGTCTCGTGGAATTACGCATGTTCCCACCTAGAGTGCAGGAAGAGACGCGGAAAAGGATTGATCATCGTAAAGATCAACGAAAAAAGCACAAGTTTCTGTACCCGGATCTGCCCGGATCACCACCAGCCTTATGCAATATCGTGAATACTTGGGAGAACTCATCGTGGCGGGTGCGACGATCTCATCGATTGATTCTGCCCTCCCCCCAACCCGCCTCAGCTCCCTTTTAGTTGCTGGGTCTCCATTTATGCCCTCGGGGTATAGTAATGTTGATATAGCCTAAACTCAAAACTACCGTATACATGTTCTAATGCATGCAAGACATCTTAGCTTCAACCTAAAACGGCAGTTGGAAAAAGGTATCAGCGGAGCATTCCGGATTATACGCAGTCCGATACCCGCCCAGACATTCCAACCAAACACTCCAACACAAAGACCCCAAAATAAAGAACTCCAAAAGAAGCCAAGAAGACTCCAAGAAGACTCCAAGAAAACACCAAGAGATGAGGTTACAATGGTGAGTAGGGTGGTTTGCCCAGCCAACCTCTAAGACGTGCAGAAACCGAACACCAAGGAATCTCCTTTCATCTGCCTTCCTAAATAGGTCCCCTCGGCCTATCAACGATCATGCCAGCCTGGAGAGAGGGGGGGGGGGGGGGGACGGGGCGAGGCCACGGCGAATGGAAGTTGCCTTGGTCACCTGGTTGTTTCGGCCTTGTCGAGTTCCTGGCCTAGCGCAACTGACATGCGAGCGACTACCGGCTGCTTACAAGCCACGTAATTCAGATTAACGGAGAGCCACGAAAAGGATACCAGGAGTGTTGCAAGCTATTCCGTAGAGCCAGGAACAATCGCGTATCGTTAGCTAAGTACATACCTAGGTTAGGCAGTGAGTGGGTTACTTCCCTATGAGATGGCCTGCTAGTGTCGCATTGCCGGGGACCTGGATTTTGCGGGGTGAAGGGCGGCGGTTACCGTTCATGTAATATCGACAAGAGCTTCACCATCGGTATGCCGTATTGGAAGATATGATAGAATCCGCAGCGAAGACCCCCCGGACGCAACACAATGTTGCTAAACTGAAAAGAGATGAAGAAAGCGAGAGATGTTAACCGAGCGGTTCCAACTTGCAGTTACAATACCTTATCTGTCGACTGTCAGGGCTACGTGCCTTTTCGAGGACTTCCGTACCGCTACTATCATGACCCTCCGATAACCTCACGCGGCCGACGATGGCGGATTAGGAAGGAGGATCTGGCGACGGCTGGTCTGAGGGGGGGGGGCTCCGTCTTGGACGGCGACAACAAGATCGTGATCCGAGTCAAGATGATGGTGTCTCGACAAGTATAAAGGAGCAGACATCTTCTCATCCAGTCTGGGAGTTTTTCTTTTCAGCAGGATCATCGACTCATCTCACATCCCACCCAGCTCCCACAACACAGAAGCCCCTTTTTCTCCCAACGCAGTCCCTTCAAGACCGTTAGCCATGGAGCTCACCAAGTTTCTCGCCTTCCTGGCAGTCGTCCTGCCCGTTGCCTACGGTGCTCCCTCGCCCGTTGCGACCAGCCTCCACCCCGATATCCTGTCCGCCATGAAGCGCGACCTGGGACTCGATGCTAAGGACGCCACTTCTCGTGTTGCCCGGGAGCACTGGGCCGCCGATGTCATCGAGCAGCTGCGTACCTCCACCGGCAACTCCTTCGCCGGTGCTTGGATCGCTGAGGACGGCACCACCCTAAAGGTCGCCGTCACCGACAAGGCTGTCGCCGACCAGGTCAAGGCTGCTGGCGCCACCCCCACCATCGTCTCCAACAGCCTCTCCAAGCTTCAAGACGCCAAGGCTGCCCTTGACAACACCGACATCAGCCAGGCCAAGACTCTCTCCTCCAGCTCGAGCTCGTCCAACATCGCCGCTTACTACGTCGATGTCAAGGCCAACAAGCTCGTCATCGAGTCCCTCGCCGACAGCACCGCCCATGCCGAGGCTCTCGCCGCCCAGGTCGGTCTCTCCGGCTCCGAGTTCGAGGTGCGCACCGTCGAGGCCATGCCCACCCCCCTCGCCACCGTCCGTGGTGGTGATGCGTACTACATCGACAACGTCGCCCGATGCTCCGTCGGCTTCGCCGTCACCACCGGTTTCGTCTCCGCCGGCCACTGCGGTACCCCCGGCAGCCGTGCCACCACCAGCAGCGGCGCCTCTCTCGGCAGCTTCTCCGCCTCCGTCTTCCCCGGCAGCGCCGACATGAGCTACATCAAGACCGTCAGCGGCACCACTCTCTACGGCCAGATCAACGGCTACGGCCAGGGCAACCTCCCCGTCTCCGGCAGCACCGCCGCCGGCGTCGGTTCCAGCATCTGCCGCTCCGGCTCCACCACCGGTGTCCACTGCGGCACCGTCGGTGCCCTCGGCGCCACCGTCAACTACGCCGAAGGCCGCGTCACCGGCCTCACCCAGACCAGCGTCTGCGCCGAGCCCGGCGACTCTGGCGGCTCCTTCTACTCTGGCGCCCAGGCCCAGGGTGTCACCTCGGGAGGTTCCGGCGACTGCACCTACGGCGGTACCACCTACTTCCAGCCCGTGAACGAGATCCTCTCGACCTACGGCCTCACTCTGGTCCGATCTTAAATTTTTCGATGAATCTGGACCTTTTAGTCACTCACGGTTCGTCGGTACCTTACTTACCTAAGCCACCATCTATGAAAAGATGAGGTGTGGATGGATCTTTTGAAAGCAAGCGTCTTTTTTGTCTTTGTCTTTATGTCATGGAGAAAAGACAATACCGTATTGGATACCGATCTCTCTCGTGTATATACTTTATGAATGAAATAAATAAGTTGTAAAAATAACTACATCGTCGTCCCATGCAACTGTGACCTCTAAACCATCGCCTACATACTTGTTATTGACGTTAATAAATTATCTAGTAGGTAAAGTAGTCTACCTGTTTGTACGAGTAGCTCGAAAAGATCATAACTAGAATTTCAATCTCTTCGTCACATGACACGCTCCTCCATGTGGGTCACTAATGTAGGCTACTCAGTTGAAATCTCAGGCACTCGGGCCTAGGGAGTGACGTACCTATCGTACCCCGCCATGGTATATACACCTACCCCACCATTACCGATTAGATAATTCATAATTAAACGACAACTACACCGGTCATATACTCATAAGGACCTTGTATCTTCAGGTATGACATCTGGTAAAAATATCGATCCATTTATCATTGTTCTATATTTCGAGGAACCTTTTCATGTCCAGCTGTGCAACATAATTTCTAGTCATTCAGACTGGGGTTTGCTGGCTTGCGCTGATTGTTTTTGAAGTGATTCTTATCCGCCTGTTATATCCAGCAAATTAGAAATTATTCACTAGGATCGAAATATTTACAAGTAGATTATACTTATATTATACCGTATACTCCTTCGGATTGAGAGGACCTCCTGATCCTACTGGTTGTTCTATCGGTTTATCTGGTGTTAGTTCTGCCTGACGATACCCTACTTCATGCCGTCAAGTTTTGATCAAAGTGTCTTGTAGTAGCTAGGTACCTAACAACACCTGATGACTTGCGTTTGGTATACTATCATGGGATAAAATGAGTCTTGGCCAGTTTTGACTTATTGTATTCGACGGGGAGAGAACCATCTCTTTCGAGTTATATAAATAGAGGCACACAAAGGCACTCAGCAGCAACTAACAGTACAACAGAGGTAGGTTTAAGGGTTGAAATGATGCTCCAATAGGCATGAACCAGTCGAATATTTGACGTGGTCAATGTGCCTTCAAAGGTCCAGTGTCTTCTCGAATTCTGCAGTTCTTACTGATCGCTTCCCCGTCGACACAAGGTCCGTTTGTTTTAGGTGCAAGCGATCACGTTGGAGGCCAGGATCTGACCTCCAAGACCTGCTCCTCCTCCTCCTCCACGACCTGGGCGGTTATTGCCATTGTCGTTTCCCGGCCTTCGATCAGCGGGGCCAGGGACAAAGAGCCCACCATCTGATTCGGTCTCCGACTCCGTGTCCGAGTCGGGTTTGGTGGCAGGCTCTTTGTGACTGACCCGCCTCGTCTTGGCGGCTTTCCTGCCACGTCCTGCACGGCCCTTGACTGCTAGACCGTGCAGGACGCGGAGCCGGTTCTCCGTGCCAGGTCCCTTGATCTGGTGGCACTTCCCAACGTGTCGCACCAGCGCCTTGAGGTTTTTTGGCCTCGAGTTACAGCCATTGACATGGCACGGCAGCGGACCCGTCGCCATGGCGTCCTTGTATGCGCCATCTCGGTGGAAGTCGCTCTCGTGCGACGCGATCTGGTGGCTGTTACTGGCCATCTCATGACCGCAAGGCCGGCCGTTGACGAGAATGCGGCATGTGTATCTGCCCACGTTCTCTGTACACGAAAGGATTAGTATCTTTACCAAAACAAAAGGGCAAGGGCATTAAAGGTAACATGTTTATACTTACTTCTGGGAAGAGTCGCCTGCGACTTCTTTCCGTCCGCCTTCTCGTTCTTGTCTCCCGAGCCCATCGTCGGATAAAGGAGGAGATTTTCTAATGTGTTGGATCTCATTAGTAGATGGTTACAAAGAAAACCGAGTATGTTGAAGATAGCTGCGAGGTTACATACCTTTTGAAAGAATTTCTCAACCTTTTCTTGCTGGTTGCTGATCTGCTACACGAGGAGCAGGCACCTTGATGAATGAGAGTTAGTTGTGTTGTTGGTTGTTCAAGGTATTTTGTGTTGATTATTCCAGGTGTGCTGTGGAAATATTGTGTGGAAATGTTGTTGTGTGGAAAAGAAAATTGTGTGGGAAGAAAACCTTACAAGGCAGCAATATGGAAAGTCTTGGAAAGGCAAGACCTGAGTTTCCGGGGAAGACATAACCTCTCAATGTATCGTGTGTACATTGAGCTCCCGACTTCTCTATGGGTGTCATAGAGAAAACCTCTCAATGTACGGTGTGTACATTGAGCCCCCGACTTCTCTATGGGTGTCATAGAGAAAACCGGGGAAGCCCAATGATCAATACATTGAGAGGCTACGAGTCCCGGAGTGGTTCCACTGTACCTCCATTGTGTGTCAGGGCAGGTACCAGAGTACTGACCAAGTGCCTAGCTGCAAGTGACAGGCAGCTTGGTTTAGGCCGGTCATTCAGACTCCTATGCCTTGTCGTTCTGCGAGGCACCATCCAGCAGGGATTCCTGCCCTGGGTGCGGCGGCTGTTGATCACCCAAGCCACAAGAGTCAATCATCAAGACCAACATGATTGTGCCTCCTTCAGCCTCCCAGTGCCGCATTTCCATAACCTCCCCAAATGTGTCTGGGGAATCCGGGAGACATGGCATAAGCCAGTACCACCCAGGTGGGCAGCACAAGATTGGAATGGGACTTTGCGCACTTCCAGACACAGCGGAACAATCTTCTGGTAGTTTTAGAAATCCGAGGATCATCAGGTAATGATTCCCACACCAACGATTATAGCTAGTATGGTAATAGCACCGAATTCACGATTGTGTCTAGTCCTGATGAACATTGTCGACTCCGCAGGGATGTGAACAACTGCCCATGTGGAGTGTTGACAAAGAGCAGAGAAAGTATATAGCCGAGCAGGTTTGTACCGACTGACTTGATGTGGCTTCGGTAACATGGGCTTTGTCACATATTGTCTTGTCGCCAGTGTGATTCGGGAAAGGGTCTCGCTGTGTTGTAGTACGAGGCTGTCATAAACAAGACATTACTATGATGCTTGTTTGTTCTAACAAGGATGGTTGTTAGGTATATGCTTTGATCATGACTTGGTTTAGCTCTGTGAAGACACTTACCTGGTGCTTAGCTTGACCAGACCAGAAGGTGTGCTGTCCTTGTATATAGGAGCAGAGCCATGTGTTCGCCATGTTGGCGATAATCCCCTGTTAGGTTGATAATAGGGGGCACTGCAGAGGTCGGCGAGGACCTGTTAGCATTATTTCCAAGGGGTAGGTAGGGGAAAAGACAAGGATGTTTTCAAGGGAGCCCTCTTCGAAGCCAACAACGACCCCAAAGACATGGATGCAAGCAGAGTGACGGATTCACAAATTATCACAGTATCAGGGACATACCTCTTCAGACAAAGAATGAAACCACGCGTTGTCGGCAACCGCTTGAACAGCGCCATCGCAATGAGCATTTAAGCTAGCATTGCTGCTCTTTTTCTTCCTCCCTTTTCTTCTGTTGGTGGTCGAGTCATGCTTTGCGCTGGCTCTGCCAAGCAGGCAGAGTGCCAGGTATCAGGATGACTTGCACACAAGTTGAAGGGAGAGTGAAGAGTGAGAAGAAGAGAATAATGGAAGAGGAGAGGGGAGAAGAGAGGTGGTTGATGAGCTTGGAAGAGAAGGACGGAGGATAAGGTTGTGTGAAAAGTGTGGGAAGGAAGATGGAGGAGGAAGAGACTTGAGGTAGGGGAAGGGTCTCTTAAAAGCTTTTGGGAATTGCCAATCTGTGTGCCGGTGAGTGCTAAGCGAGGAAAATTTTGCATTGAGCTGGCTTATCAAGGGCATGACAATACAGACTTGGTAGGTACATGCCCCATTGTCACATAGAGATGTAGGATCCTTCCCATTCAATGGCTGCAGGGAGGAGGGTACATACTACATGGAACGACCCCTTTAGAGAGACCAGAGATGCACTAACTCGGCGAACTTAGGCGGTTTACAAGGGGCATAGCGGATTTCATGTCTACATGTGCGTACCTACATGACAACCAGTATGGGTGAATGCGGTCAATGGGCAGACAATAGGGAAATCACATTCAAGAGTATGTACATGCAGGTAGGTAGTGCCTTGTGAAGAACCACCTGCTGTCTGAATGGGTGATGGACTCGCATTGGCCAGCCCCCCTAAAGGGAACTTGTACCTACCTTCGGACCTTGTCTTCCGTGAGTCCCTACTTAGAGTGTTATTACATATGTACATGAGGCAGTAACAAATGATAACAAAGGGCCTCGGTTTGTGTTGGGCTTGTATGCCTCCTCAGGGAGCTCCTACCATGGAACCTTTACCACCTGTGGTAGAATTAACAGCTTCCTCGTTGTTGTATTGTATTTCCTGAAATATCACGCCACTGTTGGGATCATGATAGAATTATATCCATATGCAAAAAGGTTGGCTGATATTCCTAAGATCGTGAGCTTGTGTATAAGAGTTGAAGGCTTCAACAGTCTGTTTATTTCTCTTGCGGCTTTCTAGCTCATGATTTTGATCAGCCTCAAGACGGAGCACCCAGACAGCACAGAACGCTAAGCTACATGGCCCTCAAAGAATTTATTTCCACGTTTACCACTTGTATGCCCTTCAATAGACCAGGTGTATCTTTCCCAACGACAAGTTCATCTGTTCCGTGTAACGCCATGAGTTACATCATCAAGTGCCTGAGTGAATATGTACATCTCCATGCTAGGAACTACCTACCTAGTACCTGCCTACCGCCCGGTAGCTACTTGAGCACTGGTCACACAAGCACGTATAATGTAGAGGGACTACTTCATCACTTGTCAAACCCATTGGCAGGGGCAGTCGAGTTTGTAATGCCAAATATTCCACTGTGAATGGGTTGCTCGCATCTATCACCTTCCAAGTTCACAGTTCTTTGTTTTTGACAGGCCAGTGCAGATGGATATTATATGTCATCTTTCACTCCGTTGTATGGGTCACACTGTGACTTTGTCTGTTAGATAATAACAGGAAGATTGGGATGGTAATCTTAAGACTGGTCAAGGCGTGGGTGGTGTTGTACTCCAAATGATATCTACCATCACTCAAGCACAACATTGCAAGTGTAGATCCTATGGATCTCTTATTCACCACATGAAAGCCTACGTTAAGCATAGCATGGAGAATATCTACCATTCCATATTCGTCTTCTAAAACAGATATAAAGCTGCCTATGGTGCTCGTGACTCCTTTTAATCAAAGACACAAGGGTTGATTTGTTGTCTGGGATATATGCAGATCCACAGTTGCCAGGAACATTTCTCTTACGCATACACATACTAACGCTTCAAGGCAAGCGGTAAATAATGACCATTCCACGCTAGCTACAAAGAGTAAGTCCACTATATCGATAGACCCCTCCAAATAATAAACAAGGATTATTTGAACTTACCCCTCCAAATCAGATAAACTGGTTTAAAAAAAAGTTGCTGACGTACCAACTTGCAGCAAGGGACGTGAAAGACAGAGACTCAGAATGGCGCCTTATGACAGCGACTCTTCTGCAGGAGAAGAGGAGGAATTCACGGAGACTAACGTTCTCTTGGGTTATGCCTCAAAGGACCCTGGTGATGATCCCATAAGTCGATTGGGTGGGCGCCCAGTAAGTTTTACCCCTCCATGAATTTGATGAGATGAAACATGTGAGAAGGGAGGAAATAGAATGCTACTAACTTGCGGCGATGTTCTTGCAGGAATGGATCGATGCAGAAACACCTCCACCGGCAGCCTTGGCAAGATGTAAAATCTGCAATGATCTGATGGTCCTACTCCTCCAACTAAACGCCGAACTACCCGATCGATTTCCCGGCCATGAGCGCCGTTTATATGTCTTTGCGTGTCGCAACAAAAGTTGCCGGCGTAGAGATGGAAGTATCAGGACACTACGAGCACTACGGGTTGCGCCAGGAAGCAAGCTAGCGCCTTTGAGAAGCGAGAAGAGGAAAGAGGAAAAGCCCATTCAGAAAGAAGAGCCCAAACCTCCGAGTAACTTGGGTGAAACATTGTTTGGAGCAGCTGGTCTAGGGGGTGCAACGGGCGCAAACCCATTTGCGACGTCAGGAACGACTACATCGAGCAATCCCTTCGCGAGCGCAAACAACCCTTTCAGCACAACAACAAAAGCCGAAACCGAGCCCGAACCTGCGTCTGCCGCAAGTCCTCCTACCATTGTGGAAACCAAGGCAGATGAAGACTTGAAATCACTACCCAAGACATTTGCCGAGACTCTATCACTCAATAATACACAATCTGACGCCCCACAAACACCCCCAGAGCCATGGCCCCAAGAGTCATCACAACCGAAACCTTACCCGATTTCATACCTATCAGAAGCGGAATACGAGACACTAGACCCCACACCTCCTCCCGTTCCCCAAGCTACCAAGATGGACGTAGATGATAACTCCGGCCCAGGAGGCGGCAAGGAAGATAAAGAGGTCTTTGAATCCACCATGGACGCCGCGTTTCAGCGCTTTGCCGACAGACTGGCACAGAACCCGGAACAATGCATCCGGTACGAGTTTGCCGGCACGCCCCTTTTATTTTCCAAGACGGATTTTCTAGGAAAGGCACTTGCCCCTTCACTGCCTGACGGTGTAGGGGTTAGTGTGACTTCTGGTGGAGGAACAAAGGGAATCCCGCGCTGCAATAACTGCGGCGGTCCTCGTACTTTCGAGATCCAGCTGTGTCCACATGCTATTACCGAACTTGAGGCCGAGGAGCTCTCGCTCGAAGGTATGGACTGGGGTACGATTATCGTGGGGGTTTGCGAGAGGGATTGTCAGGCTAGAGGGGTTGGAGAAGGACAGGTCGGATACGTGGAGGAGTGGGCTGGTGTTCAGTGGGAGGAATTGGGATCTTCTGGTCCGGGTGGAAGACGATAATGGACACCATTTCTCCATGGCTTCTTATGATGATGCCCAAGGTCCCAGGGTAGATGATGACTCGATTGACAAATGTATTGGGCAAGTTGTTCATAGAGGGCTTGTTGTGTCCGAAGACGTGTTAAAAGAGATGTTACTCTGGTTTGAGAAAGGAAACAGTTTATTCTGTGGCATTATTTGCCGTATTAACACCCATCTCCAACAATATGGGCCAGAATAACAGGGGTCTTTAAAGAGAATCTTTACACAAAACATATGATGGGTTAATTATCACATTTACATGACTCTTAAGTTTATTCTATGGCTTCCAGGAAGGAAAGGAACTAGGTTAGGACAATACAAAAAAACAAGCTTCCTTGTTTGCGTTTTTCAAGCTTTGAACTTATTTTCAAGTCACTTAAGTAAGTAATCACGTCTTGTTATAGTGTAGGTAGGTTATGTGTCCAGTGTGGTTCAAAGTTGGGATAATCTAGACTAGGTAGTTGGTTAATTCAACAAAGGAAAAAAAAGTAGTTGTTTTGCCTAGGTAGGTTAGGTACTTACTTGACTAGGTAGTCTATCATTCATATTCTTGTCACTTGGGTACATCTGACTTTACTTTTTCCTTTCCTTTTATTCTGTCGTCCTTAGCTAGGTTAGTGAGGTTGCTAGCATGGCAGAGGCGATTTGGTCTTGCGAGAACTCTCGGAATAAGCAGGAGACTGGGGAGGTGCAGGTGAGTTGGTGTTGTCGTGAGGCTCCGAGGCAAGACTTATCTGATCGAAGTGATCTTCTTCGTGATGTCCCGGGGTGGGTGGGGGGGAGTTGGTATTGTGATTGGGATCAGAGGTTGGGCTTACTTGGCCAAAGTTGTCATCATCATCATGTGCCGGAGCAGGATGTTGAGGGGAGCAAGTTTCGTGATCGGGCTCCGAAGCTAGGCTTACTTGGTCAAAGTTGTCATCATCATGTGCTGGAGCAGGATGTTGAGGAGAGCTGGTATCTCGATCGGGCTCAGAAGTTAGGCTCACCTGGTCGAAGTTGTCGTCATGTTCCGGGGCGGGTTGAGGGGAGCTGCTGGGTTCGCTCATTTGCTCGGATTTATCCTCATCTTCATCCCGGACACTTCGAGGCGGAGACGAGTTGTCCTGCTCTGAAGTTACACTTACCTGGTCATCATCACCCTCTGCGTTGTCGGGCTCGGAATCTAGGCTTACCTGGTCAAAGTCCTCATTGTCATCATGTTCCGGAGCGGGATGGGGGGAGCAGGGTTCGCTCATTTTGTCAGAGGTTTTCTCATCTTCATCCCGGGCATTTGGAGGCGGAGGTGAGTTATCGGGCGCTGAAGTTACACTCGCTTGGTCATCATCATCACCCTCCTCACTCCCGGGCAGATGAGAAAATGGCAATGGCATCTCCTCCTGGTCCTCGCGGCCAGAATCAGAACCAGCTACCAAACTCTCATCGAATACGGGAGGATCAGATTTCGGCGAGGGAGACTCGTATCCACGTTCAGAGTAGGGGCCGACATAAAGTTGGATTTCGGGAGAAGTAGGTGTCTGCTGCCCGTTGTAATGGACCTTCATGCTCTCTCGTTGTTCGTCTTCCACATTGGTAGAACCCTGTCCTCTATTAAGAATAGAGAATGCCTCGCGGTTTAACTGCTTGTCCGAATCGGAATCAGAATCGGATTTATAGTCGGGAAGGGAGCCCCGCAGGTTGAGGCGCTCTCTTTCGGCTTCAAAGTCACTCGGGGGGTAAACAGAACCTATAGAGGAACGTGAGATTGACCATGCTTCATAGGGGAGTTTCTGGAATCGTTGTTGTTGTTGTTGTTGTTGTTGATCAGGCACGTCTTCGTCATGGGCCAAGTCAGAAGAAGAAGAATGAGCGGGAGAGACTTCGGAAAAGTCTTCGAATTGTCCTTGGCGTGCGTTGGTGAGAACTACACCCTCGGACCTTGGTCTGCGATGATGATGCTGAGGGAACGTAGTACGAAGACCCTCATCCTCTTCCTCGTAGATTGTCGCAAGAGTCTGAACATCCGAGAGAGAATCGTCATCGGTCAAGTTGACATCGACGAATTCTTCCTCATCAACCTCGAAGCGCAACGTCTTAGGAATATCACTATCCCTACTATTCGGCGGCTGCTGCAGTTGCTGCTGCGTAAGAACAACGTCGTCAGTAAAAGGGGAAGTAGGGCAGGATCTCAGAGGATGGGGATGGGGATGGGGATTCTCCATACCTGTCTGCTTATACGGGCTCGTTTGATCTTGTTGTTGCTGTCTCGCAAGATATGGGGCCGGACCCTCCCGTCTCTGCCGTTCTCGAACACCCATCTCCAGATCCTGATTTTGTCGTTGTTGATGATGGTGAGGGTCTAGGAGCTTGAGAATTAGTCTGTGAGAAGTTCGAAGATTGATGCATGTTGCCACCATCACTATAAAGACGACGGTGAGGGTGGTTACCAGAACCCAGAATAGAGCGGTCATGGTGGTGGCTGTAGGCTGGAAGATCGACTCCGCACCGCGGATGTTGAATTGGGCCATGATGAGTAGTCGAGTAAGTAAATAATGTTGATGAAGAAGATGTTGGTGAAGAGAAGAAACTTTTCAAGGTTTTTGTTGTCAGATTGTCCGTTTGGTGAGCTTGGTTGGAAGAGAAAGAGAATGCCAGGAGGCGATGCTGTGGCTTATTATAAGCTTTTCCCCATCGTCCCATTTTTAGACATGTTTACGGGAACAAAGGACCTGAACCGTAATCGTGGGGATGGACAATTCGAACTATCGAATTGTTCAAGCATAACCTTGATAGAACATTGTTATAACAAAGAAAAGGTTTGTTACGGTTCCGGTCTTGGTGCCTACGTATATAGGCCAAGTTTACACCAAAACGCTTATATAAGTAAATATAGAAAACTTTTGCTTTTTAGAAAAACCTTCCCTTTTTATGCAATAATAATAAGTTATTACAAACCTTTTAGCAGTATAAACTATAACAGTTTATTATACTTTAAAAAATCTTTATTAATTACTATTAATAAAACCTTTAGCTAAATACATTTACTATACTATACTTATAATAGATTACTATAAACTTGCTATTAAAATAACTTGCACTTTATACCTATACCGCTACTTACTAAATAAAACTTACAACATACCAACATAAAGCTAAAAAACTACTTGCTTATTAATACTGCTATAATACTACTACGCTTACTTTAATATATACTTTAAAAGCATACTATAAACTCCAGATTTAGCAGTACCTTGTTTTGCTAACTAACCCTTTCTTTTTTACCCTAGCCTTAGCTTAATAGCATTAACGTAATTTTAGCCCCTTTTTTAGCTTTTTAGTAAACTATTTATAAGCTTAATGCTAACTACTACGTTTTTATTAACTATTTTAATTATAGTAAACTAGCTAGCAAAAAGCTATTAAAAATTTTATAGCTTATTAACAATATTATAGCAAGCAAGTTTTAATAAGTTACTAAATTATAATAATAAGTAAGCTTAAATAATAAACAACTTAAGCAGCTTTAATAACGCGCAAGCAAATTAAAAGCAGCAAACTAGCAACTTTACTTTAAAAAACAATAGCTAAAAAAAAAACATACTAAGCTTTAAAACAATTTTGCTACTACTAAAAAACAGTATTAAAATGCTATTAACAAAAAAAATACTATTACTGCTTAGCTAAAATAAGCAGTATAGCAACGTAATAAAGCACAATAAAACAATACACAGCTTTAAGCTAAAGTAGCAACGTTATAAAGCTAGCTTAGCGCTGCTTTATAAAAACTTACTTTAGCTTTACTACTTAGCATACTTATAGCTTTTAACCTTACTGCTTTTATGTTTTAGGTTACATTTTCCTTTAGCACTACTATTTTGCTTATATATTTTATATATAGAGAACTACTATATAACTAAATTAATAGCCTTTTTTTTTTTAATAAATTAAAAAAAAATAATAAAAAGCAACAAAAAAAATACGTTAACTAGCATAGCTAACTTAAACTTAAATTTGCTTTAAATAAGAATTGCTACTTAATACTAGCAAATAAAATCTTATTTACTTGCTTTAGCCTTTTTAGTACAGCGTTTACATAAGTCTGATTATAAGTTAAATAAGTATTAAACAACTTTTTTAACAACTTTAAGTAGCCTGCCAGCTAAAAAAACTATAATAATGTGCTGGCAAACCTAAATGCGTCCTACGTTATTATTAACGTTTATTTAAAAGCTATTTAAAAGTTTAAAAAATTAAAGCAAAGCAATACTTTATTTGCTAGCTTTATTTTTACTTTTATTTAACTTGCTAACAAAAGCTAACGTACTTTTTTATAACAAGTTAAATAGCTTTAAGCTAAAGTTAATAAAAAACTTTAAAACGCTTTTGTTTTATAAATAAGTTGCTTTAAACCTAATAACATTATAGCTTAAATAAACTTTTTATAATAGCTTTTAAACAATATTGCTAACTAAGATTTTTGCTTAAACTATTACGCCTTAGCATATAACCTTACTTTATTAACTAATAATTATACTTAAAAAAACCTTATAAACTTAAGTAAGCTTATAATAACAAAACCCTAAAGCTTTTTTATAGCTAAAAAAAAAAAAAAGCGCAAGCAACTTAAGCTTTGCTAATATTATAGTTAGCTAAAATACTTAGCTATATTTTATAAATTATTAAAAGCTAAAAAATTGCAAAAGAAAACAAAAAAGTTAATACTAACTACTTAAATTAAGTTAAAGAAAAAGTAGCTTCTAGCTTAAGTTGCAGCTAAAAGCATTATATAAAGTTTTAAAAAACTAAAAAAAATTACTTATATATACAGTTTATAAGGCCTAATATATTTTTTAGCTTTAATGCTTATATATTTAATAATAATAATATTTTAATTTTATATTAAACTTTTATTAACTTAAGCTATTTTTTTTATAGTTTTATTAATACTTTGTTTATATAAACTTATAACCTTACCTTTTATGCTACTGCTTACTTTTATACTTTTTGCTTTACTAATAGTATAATAGCTAAAAAGGTTACTTAATGCTGTACTATTTAGCACTAGCTTAAAAAGTATATTAAAAATTTAAAATTATACGCTTAGCTATTAAGCAATACTAATATTATTTTAAGACTTTTTTAGCTACGTTAATATAACCTAGTTATTAACTAGCAAAAAAGCACTTTTATAATTAAAAATAATATAGCAACAAAAAAGCAAACTAAAGCTAACTTAACGCTATAACAATAAAATACTGCTAAACCTAGCCTTAAAACACCTTAAACCTTAGTTTTTTTTATTAATACCGCTGCCTTTTTTTTAATAGCAAAATAAAAAAGCACTACTATTAATTTAATACTATTTGCTAAGTTTATAGCTATTATAAACGCTTTTTACTAAATTTTAAATAATAGCGCAGCTGCTAACTACTGCTTAGTAAAGCGCTTTACTTTTAATATATTATTAGTACTTTTGCGTAGACTGCTTACTAGCAAAAATATTTTAAAATCTTAGTCCTTTTTATTTAAGCTTAAAGCGTACTATAACTAAGTATAAAAAGCGCTTTTTTTATAGTAAATAGCTAACAAAAATATTAACAAATTTTTTAAACGCAAAAACTTCTTTATAAAAAAAAAAGTACTTACTAAGCTACTAGCTAAGTATTATAACTTATTTAATACTTTTTTGCTATAAAATATAAAAACTTTTTTTTTTTACTAGCTTTATAACTATAAAATTAACTTTGTTTTTAAAAGAGAACTTTTTAGCGCTATAGCGCAACTTATATTTTTTTAAAAGTTATTAATAGTTTAAAAGTACTTAAATAATTACTTAGTAAAAGGGTTTATATATACTAGCTTTTTATTAGCAGCTACCTTTATTTTTTTAGCTAAAAAGCTAAAAGAAAGTATATAGGTTTGCATTAACTACTATAGCTTTAATAATATTATAGTTAAAAACTAGTACTTTATTTTGCTAATTTAAAAAACTTTAAATGCTTTATATAAAGCAAAATTTTATACTAAACTTAATATTATTGTAGCTTTTAATTGCTTGCGTATTGCTTTTAAAAACAAGTAAAAAATAGCGTTTATTACTAGGTTTAGCTTATTTAAGTGCTTAGTTATAAACTTTAGCATAATAAAAGCACTTAGCAATTTTTAGCACTATATTAACTATATTTTTTTTAATATTTTAAATAAGTATACTATAGTATACTTTAATAATATTTTTATTTATAGTAACTTAAAAAAAAAGCATAAGCAATATATTTACAAAGTATTAGCAAAGCTTATTAAAGCCGGCTTTATAATTAATATTATAAAATGCAAATTTAACGTTATTAAAACTAAGTACTTAAGCTTTATTATTTTAATAAATAAAATTAATATAAACCTTGTTAAAATTAAAGCTATTATAACCTAAAAACTATTAAATACTTTTTAAGACCTATAATAATTTGTTAGCTTTATAAACTACTATTAATGCTTTATTAAAGGCTTTTTAGCAATAGTACAGCTTTTTACAAAACTTATAAGCAAAAAAAAGTAGCTAGGCTTGCTAAGTAAACAGCCCCTTACTACTTTTAAAGCGCTTAAAAAAGCGTTTACTACTGCTTTAGTTTTTACTTATTATAACCTTGCTAAAAAAACTATAATAAAAGTTAATGCGTTTAACTAAGCGTTAAGTAGCGTTTTTTACTAATTTAATAATAAAAGTACTTAATACCTAATTGCCTTTTTTTTAGCAAAATATACTTTAGCTAAATATAATTATAAAATTTATAATAAAAAGCTTTTAGTAATTATTAAAGCTTTTAAAAAATAGCGCTTAGAACTTTAAAAGTATAAAAACGTTATTAAAATTATTACTAACTATAAAAGTTTTTAGCACTTTGCTACTATAAAGCTTTTAAATTAATAATAAGTTTACTAGTTAGAATTTTTTAACAACTTTAGGTTTTAAATTATATACTAGCTAAAAATAAAAGCTATAGTACTTAACGCACTTTTTTAATAGCTTAGCAACAAGCTAGCAAGCAAAACAAACACTACTAATAACTAAATAGCACACAGATTTTAAGTACTACTTATACTTAATAAGTAAGCTAGTAATAATAAAGCACTAGTATACTTATAACTTATTAGCAACGTAGCTTTAATTAATAAGGTGCTTAATAACGCTTACGCATAGTTATTGCTAGTTTTTTAAATTATTACTAAAATCGAAAATCTAAAGGTGCGCTGCTTTTTAAAACTAATACAAAAACGTTTTTAAAGCGCTTTTATAAACTACACTATTAAATAAAAACAAATTTATATTAAAAACAAGGTTTTTGTTTTAAATAATAACGTTATAAAGCTTAAAGTAATTTTATGCGCTTATAACATATTGCTAGCAAGCTACTTAAAGCAGTTTAAAACTATTAACTTAGTTAAATGCATATATACTTAGCTATAACTTAATAGCAATATTAAAACGTTTATAAAAAAATACTACTTTTGCTAACATATAAAAAATTTATAAACCTTGCTAGTAAGTTTTTTTAAATTACTACCTGTTTTATATAAGCTTTAGTTTAATATATTTGTTAATTTTATTAAACCTTTACTAACATATAAGCAAAACAAAATTAATTATAAGCATATTTTAATTATTATTAACAAGCTTACTAAAATGCAACACTTTATTTTTATTAAAAATACTATAGCAATAACGCTTATAAACGCTTTTGTTTTAGTAGTATACTAACTTTATAGCGCTTTTAAAATTATAGTTTTAAACTAAAAGTTATAATTTATTTTAATTTTTTAAAAAAAGTTAAACTGCTGCTTAGCTATTACTTTATTACATTTTATAGCACACTACTTTAAAACTAATAAGCAAACAAAAATTATAAACGCTATAATAAAACAATACTTAAAAGCTTACTATAGCTATTATTAAGACAACTAAGCAAACTAGCTACTATTAGCTAAATTTGCAATAAATAATTAAATATTAAAAGCTACTAGCTTTAGCTTATTTTTTGTAAATTATAGCTAACACTTACAATTTAATACTAAATTAGCAGCAGACTTATTTAAATATAAAATAAAAAACTAATAAAATAAGTTTTTAGCAGCTTTAAATATTGCTAAGCAAATTAAAAAAGTAACTACTTAGGCCTAGTTGTTTATAGCTAAGGCCTAGACTTGCTATATAAACGCTGCTAATATAGTATATATTAACTTAATTTAATATAAAAAAAAAAATAAAGTTTAAGTTAGTATAAAATATTTTTATACCTTAAAACTGTTGCTAAAGCTAGCTAAAAAATAAATAAGCTTATTTAATATTATTAAAGTTTATAAACAAGCTATTGTTATTAATTTACTTTAATAATATAAAGTTTTTTTAATATTTTATACTTTATTAGTTTGCTTAGTAATATAAAGGCTACTTAGCTAAAACATGCTAAATAAGCTTTATAACAATAAAGTAAAAAGTATAGTTATAATAAAATATAATAAAAAAAAAAAACTTTAGTAGTTATTTAATAAAATTTTTAACTATAAGCAGTATAAAACTAAAGGCTTAATATATAAAGTTAAGTAGCTAGCACCTTACTAGCTATTATAAAAACTAGCATATAACTTAAAAAAAAACAAAGCTAAAATAGTAGCGTTTTACTAGCATAACTTAAGCAAACTAAAGCTACTAAAATAGCTTTAAATATTGCAAAACAAAACTAAAACGCTAGTAAGCTAATTTTACACCTTTAGCACGCTATTACTAAATACGCTACTATATAGCTTTTTAAATTTTTTATTAAAAAATTTTTAAAATTTTTTTTATTTTTTTTATTTTGCTTTTAAAAAGCTAACAATATACTTTTTAATTACTTTTATAACGCTATTAAAGCTAAAGCAGCTTAACTTTAACAAACTAATACTATACTTACTATAATTAAAGCTTTTTGCTTTATAAATAAATAGCTAGCAGCGTATTATTAAAAAGCTTTTAAACGTTTTTAATATTTTTTATATAATAGTTGTTAATAACTATAGCTTAGCAAATAGTAGCAAAAAACTAGCGCTTTATTTTTTTTTAGCTAGTAGCTCTTACGTTGCTAAAAAAAAAGCAAAGCAACTGTATATTAAACTAAGCAAAAAGCCTTTTGCGCTTTTTGCTTTTTAAACGCAAATTAGCAGCAAAAGTAAGCTTTTAGCAACTTTAAAAAAATTGCTAGTAAGCAATTTTTATACTTTATAATATTATTAGTAGCAATATAATAATAAGTTATAAGCAATATATATGCTTTTAAACTTTTTTATAAAAGCTAAACTATGCTTTAAGTAAATAATTTTTTTTATATTTTTAAAAGTAGCTATTAGCTTTACTATTATATTAAAAGCAGCTTAGCAAGTATTGTTAAAGTAAATAAAACTATAAAACTTTTTAAAATCTTTAAAATTTTTATTATTGTTGTTATTATTGCTTTTTTAAAGCGCAGTAACTTATAATAAAAGCGCTATTAAATTTTAAGCGTTTTTTAATATATACGCAGTTAGCTACGCAGCTTATTAAATATATATAAAGATTTTCTTTTTATTTTTTTTTACTTATTGCTTTATACGTATTTTTACGCTTAACGCATTGCTTATAACGCGTAAACAAACTAGCAGCAAAAAAATAGCTAATTTTAAGCATATTGCTAGCGCGCTAGCTTAGCTTTATTTTTTTATATTTTTTAACTAAAGTTTAAATATAGTAAAAATAAATCTTTTTTGCTAAGCAGACTAGATAGTAAACAAGTATAATGCTATAATAAAAAAGCCTTAACTTAAAAGCATAGCGTAAAGGATTAAAAGTATAATAATTAAAAATAACTAATTATAAGCAAAAAGGTAATAAAAAAAAGTAAAAATAAAAAAGAAGTAAAAGCAAGTAAAAATAAAAGCGTAAGCATAAGAATTTAAAAAGCATAATAATAAACAATAGTGCTTATAAGGCAGTTGCGCTATAAAAGCAAGCTTTTTTTATTTTAAAAGCGCTTTTGCTGCAAAATGCCTGCTTTTGTACAAATGCTCTTTTTTAAAAAACGTAGCCTTGTTTTCTTTTTTTATTTTTATTTTTTACGTATAGCTGCAGTTAGCTATAATTTAAAAAAAAAAGTACTATTATAGTTCCAGTCTCGGTGCCTACGTATACAGGCTAAGTTTACACTAAAACGCCTATATAAGTAGATATAAGAGACCTCTGCTTTTTAAAAAAACCTTCCCTCCTTGTGCAATAACAATAAGTTATTACAGACCCCCCGGCAATGTAAACTGTGACAAGGTTGCCAACAACTAATCTGGATGTAGGTAGTCTGAACAGTCGTTTCGTCTGCCCTCAAATGTTCTAGAAACAATCAGACCTACTGCCAACGTTTAAAGAACATGGTACTAGTTGTGGGAACAGTCAGAGTTGACCTGGTCGGTAGGTAGAACCATATGCATTGTTGAACCTAGAGATTGTCTACCGACAACATCCCGACCCAGCTCCTTGTTGTTGTCAACGGCCAACTCTGACCATTTGGCTCAGCGATCCCAGGTGCTCTACGCTTCTTGATTCCGTGCTAAAACAGGTCGTCCTCAACCAAAATTGTAGTGGAAAAGGGGTAATATCTCATGTTCGCCGAGTCATTCATTTTCGCCTTGTATATCATATGATTTGGAAGGCTCGTGAACAATGCCTCTTGAATATTATCGCCGTATTACGTGGGCCAGCTAACTCGGTCCCGGGTAGGTAGTCAGGACGCAGAAGATGCTCTAAAAGTCTTATCTAGACGTAGTAAATACCAAACCTCCTAAACCATTTTGACGGCACAAGTCTTAAAACAATACCAAAAAAAAAAGGGGGGGAAGCCTTGAGTGCGACCTTCCAATTCCTTCGACGCCATAAAATCAATGTCATACCGAACAATTAAATTGGGTACTAAAAAGTACTCCGGTACGGGGAATCGAACCCCGAGCCCCGCGGTGAAAACGCGATATGTTAGCCGTTACACTATACCGGATAAGCTCTGATAACGACGGTTCCGATTAATAGTCCTATAGATGTAGTGTGACCAAATAAAGGCAACACAGAGCACTCCGCCAATAATGCAGCTCTGGTATGACATAGGTTGGATAGCTTCTGTTCAGTATAATTGATCAAAAACTCTAACGAACTGAATGTGTGAATAGGACAAATAAAATGTATAACGGCAAGGCAATACTGGGATTCGGGGATTATAAACAGCCAGCCACTCCAAATTCCCATCATCTTGGCCAAATGACATGAACTAAAATCTCACGGATCGACGGCAAGGATCACGAATTACGTTTGATCAAACCAACGCGCACAAAACATGATCAGCAATACCTACCTGCAAGTTCTACGAGTAGTCTAACCTCATCCTTTACAACAAAACAAGAAAACCACAAAACTAGTAAATAAATACAATGCCTCTCAAATCAGTCCTAATAACAGGCTGCGGCTCAGCCGGCATCGGCACCGCCCTAGCAACCGAATTCCACATGCGCGGCCACCGCGTCTTCGCGACCGGCATCTCAGACGCCCAACTCGCGTCACTAAGCGCGTTGGGCATAGAAGAAACATTCGCATTGGACGTGACATCGCAGATCTCAATAGACTCCGCCGTGGCCCGCGTAACGAAAGCGACGGGCGGGAAACTAGACATCCTGATCAACAACGCGGGCGTATTCCACGTATCACCCTTCGCAGACACGGAAATCGAAGACGCTCGACGGGTTTTCGAGGTGAATTTCCTCGGCGCCTTTGCCGTGACAAAGGCTTTCTTACCTCTGCTTATCAAGGCCGCCAAGGACGGTGTTGGCGGTGCCGATTCAGTCGTGGCGGGTCTGGGCAGTATTAATTCCGTCTTACGACCGCCGTATCTGGGCCCGTATAACGCGTCCAAGGCGGCGCTCGAGTGTTGGGCGGGGAGTATACGGACCGAGCTTGCGCCGCTGGGCGTGCGCGTTGTTACGATCAAGACGGGGAGTGTGAAGACGGATTTGTTCGCTAATGCGCCGCCGACGGAGTTGCCCGAGGATAGTCTGTATTCGCCTGCTAGGGAGTTCATCGAGGGGAGGAAGATGCTTGATGGCGGGCATTATATCGAGCCGGAGGTTTATGCGAAGAATGTTGTGGGTGAGCTTTTGCGGCCGAAAGTTAAACATGTCATTTGGCAAGGGGGTTTGACTACTATTGCTTGGATACTGAGCTGGTTTGGTTGGGAGGGTATGATGGTAAGTGTTTTTCCTTTTTTTTCATTGAACCCTAGTTTGAGTCTTCTGTCTGTGTTTTGCTTACTCTGTTGCAGGATGGTGTACTATCAAGAGGACACCAGTTAGACCGCATAGGGGTATAATACGCCTTCGCGATCAGCAACCAAAGTCTGAGTTGTAGCGTTTTTAGATGAGAACTTGGTGCATGCAACAATTAAACGGCTAAATTCAGCTACAATGCGACGATGCAACAGATGGATGGATTCTCCCCGAGATGGTGTTTGGCTTGTCTCGCCTACTCATCATAGTAGGGTTAGCGGGCCCGATCCGATGTGTCGGGACCGGGCCGAGCCAACGTTACAGACGAGGACGGTCTTTATCTCTACCAAAAATACTTGGTATAAAAAGACATGACAACAGAAAATGTGTGAATAGTCGGGCATTTTATGGGGATATACGATGAAAAGATCGAATATAATGTCTAAACTACAGTATCCAAAGGGATCAGGTTAACAAGAGCGGGATACAGTTGATGGTCCCAGCACCGTAATTTCACCCCTCCCCCTCTATTCCCCCAATACTCCTACTCATTCCACCCCAATATCATACATCCCATTTTTCTCCATTCCTATCAAGCTAGCAATCACGCTTGGTTGAGCCCGTTGCGTCCAGTCTAGCAGTTATCCCCGTCACAATTTCCCGAAATGAAGCGGAAAGACTGCGCATCCGAATACTGCGAGATATCCCAGCACTGGACATTGGTCGGGATAGTAGCGCAGGTCTCCTGGCAAGGGCAATCCCCACTGGCGAGACCACGAGGGAGTAATCGCCGTCAGCCCCGCCGTGGAACAGGACCGAGCCCCGACCCCCTTCGTTCAGACAGCCCGGGTTCGACACCTGGACCGACTCGCCGCAGTTCTCCTGACAGGAAGAGTCGGAGCAGAATCGGGCCCAGTAGTCGGCTTGGACGACGGTGCCGTTGTTGGGCGCGGCTAGGGTGGGGGTGGGGGTTTTAAAAGAGGATATTTTGATTTTGCTTGTTTTTTGTTTTTTGTTTTGGTGTTTTTTGTTATTGTGTAGGTGATGATGTTGGTAGTGGTAGTGATAGAACAGTTGATGGGATGGATGTGGATAGAGATTTGAGTGAATCACCGTCGTCTTTCATATTCGAAAACCAGCCCCTTCCGCCAATAGAGATCCGCATATTCTCTCTTTCATCATACTATCCCCTGTATCCCCATTCTTAGCTTTCCACGATCAGACAGGAACTGCACCTCTCTCAAAAAATGCACCCGCGACGTCATCTGAAGCAAGTAGTTGAATCCAAGATCGTCGAGTCGGCCACGAAAGCAATAGACACATATTCGCAGTATTACCTACACTGACGGAGTGCGTGTTCCGCTCCAGACGAGGATCGATCGTTTTGTGGGAGAGGCACTTGTCGGCCTCGTGTACTCAGCCAGCGAGAGCTACGTCGCCGGTGTACTTGAATGTGACCTCGAAGCTGCCATAAAGCCCGATCTTTCTCACTCATCGCCCTCCTTGTGACGACAGTAGAGGCATACCTACTAGGAGCCTTGTCATGGTGATGTTGTAATAGGATTGTAATATTGCAACGGAGGCCTGTGAGCCTTCTCCAGCAATCCTTCAAGAAGACACCCGTCGCATTAGCTTACTTGAGATGACGTCCCGGCGGCCGATATGTTGAAGTTCCGGGAAGTTGCTGGCGAGAAGTCCTACAGTTAGGATCATTGTCGTCAAGTAATAAGATTCATCGCCGACCAGAGAGTAAGTAGTACCTAGCATCTGCTACAGATTTCTGTTTTAATAACTTGCTTTTGTTACTTCCTTTGGGTATAACTTTTGCCTCGTCATTGCTGTTATGAGATTTTCTGGGTGATATCAATCTTACTGACGACATGAGTAAATCTCCTAAAACCATAAAATTGCTTACGTTCGGTACCTTGTGCAAATTCATACAATAGTAGCATTCCGAATTCTCCGATGATTGACGGTGAAACCCAATAAGCGGGATTCGATACAACATAAGCTCTTACGTACAGATTGTAACGCGGATGCCGTTAATTTACTTATTTCACATTGGCTCTTCATATGGATATATTGATATTCTACCATGTCGTTATATGGCAGCTTCATTCCAACATTCGCCCTTCACGATTCCAAGCAGATTTCCCGCTCGAAATTAATAAAATGAATGCTTTCACATGACACAGGAGCGCGACTATACGGCGTTGGATGCTTACAAGACGTATTGGAGTTACCGTAATGTCTCTGCTCCGAATGCAAGGCTGGCCTGTGCCGCCATCTTACGTTGAAACATCGTGTAGGATTTCTATCCAGGCATTTCCGAGCCGGAGATTTACTAAATGCCACCCAATCACATGTGACATAGGCCATGTCACATAGCCACGGCAGGATCCCACCGAGATCGTCGGTACTTCAGGTTACATCTTAGACTAGGGTAGTTGCTAATTCCACCGAGGCAAATGCAACCCTGTGCCGACGCCGCTTACCCACATCATGGAACGGCCGAAAAGGGGTTTTAGGCAAGGTTATGAACTTTTACTCCTTTTGTTGACTAGGGGGTCGATCTAGGACAACTTAACGGGAGCTGTAAAAAACAATGGTCCTTTAGGATAATGGTATCTGGGTACCTTGAATTGGTATTTGAACAGGTCCTTTCTCCTGTGTCAGACTTGGGAATTTCCTCGGTTGTAGGACACGCTGCTCTGGACTTACTTAACAAAGCATCTTTAATAGAGTTACCAGGAAATCAGACGACTTCCAGGTTTGATCTTGGGCCCTTTATAGCGGATTAATAGAACCCATTCTGATCGCAATATTAGGAACTCGGTACGAGAAGGTGTGCTGACTCATCGTGGCGGTGCGGCAGGCCTGCCGGTTTTGCGGCCCACATTTCGTAGCCGCCGGCCCTCCGTTTTGCCGTCGGCCTATTGACCCACCTATATACCGTATTGAAAAAAAAAACCGGAACAGTCGAGCCGCCCGGTCATACTACACGGATCATTCTAACCTTTCTGTCCATTCTTCTCGATAATGGCAACCAGTTCTCTTGAGCACGTGCGCTCCTAGCAGCATGTTACGGCCTTAGCCTCTCGTGAGGAGAGTAGGGCGATAGCCCAGTAGTACTTTTGAGGAGTACATTGAACGGCCCGTCAAAGACAAGCCTTTTGTGGCTGAGGAGACTTTAACGCGACGAGCTGCCTAGTAGCAGCCCTCTAGGTATAACTTATAAGAAGTATACTATAACTAGTTTTCTGACTATTCTAGTATGCGGTCTCGCTTTATTAGCCAAATACGTAGGTGGTTATAGCATATTGTTGTTATTTTATATTCGGCTGTTTACTTTGCTAATTTGATGGTTTATAGAATAAGAATTTGGATAACACCACCTTTTTCTCTAAGCATAATCCCCCCAAGGCAAAAAAGAAATTATAGATTCTCCGCCATCCCTTTTCCCAGGTATTGCCACAAACGCGTCTAGTGTGGCTGCTGTAGGTCGCCACTCGTCAACATGAAAATATACCCGCCATGAGTCTATTCCTGCTTTGAAATTCTTGTCCCAGTTGAAATGACCCAGGGTGTGAGGTGCAAAGCACCATACTTGAAACGGCCATTCTTCTTCGCTATCGTAAAAGACCTCCAGAACAGCCTCCTCTAGCGCTGGCATGAGGGAGCAACGATGTGCAAACGCCGTCAGAGTTGCGTTCATTTTCTGGTTGTTGGGGATGTTTCGCATTGGCCCATCGACTTCGTCATCTTCCTCCCCAAGGAGGAAGTCTAGATGGTCATCGAAGAATTCCTCGGCTGCTTCTCTCTCTTCTTCGGTCACGCTATACCCTGGCGGTAGGTGGTTGAGAGCAGCCCGTACTTCCTCTTCGTAGTCATCCGCGTCTTGGTCCACATCTCCAACATCAAAGAGGTAAGTTCCATCTGGAGAGCAACCATACTTGGGCAGCATGATACGTAGGTGCGTCGTGTTTTGCCAGCACGATTCGACATCTGCGTCCTGTGTGTTTCTTGAAGTCTCAAAGGTTGACTTGGCCAGAAATCCACCGAGCTCGACTTTTCGGCAGTTCTTTGTCAATTCTCGCAAAGCAAGACCAACCGGGTCATCTATCCCTGCCTCGGTGAACTTGGGAAGCACTTGTTGTGGAGACATGAGGGTCGGTGATGCAACGACGCACCTGAAATCCTGGACAGATTTTGGCAGTTTCGTGGACCTGATACCTCTAACAAGATCATCACGGTAGATCTTGTCAAGACTGTAGTATAGACCCCAGTCCTTTTCCGAATTGTCAAGACTCCATTCAACCGTCTTCACGTTTGTCAGCTTCGAGGTAAGAAGGGGGGCGACCGCAGGGCTCCAATGACGACCCAACCCGTTGTTGTCGATGCTGAACTTTACGACGCGAGGCACTGTTGGGAAGTCTTCTCCGTCGGATATCAAGTTTAGGAAGCTGAATCGGGATCGAAGAACATATGGATTGCGTTGGTCTGGTAACGACAAGGGGCCCGTGATATCCAGTTCAAGTAACGGTCTCCGTTCATGATCGAGGGCTTTTTCGTCGTCAAAGGACCTTATACATTTGAAGAGGCGTCGTATGATTTCTGTTGCGGCGGCATCGTTGGCCCGTCGGTCCTTATCTGTCTCGAAGAGGCCAGATTCATCTTTGGGATATGATGGAAGCACAACAATGACTTCAAGACGACGTAGATTTTGACCTCGTCGTGGAGTCATGATCTGCTCGAACGTCTCAAGCTCAGACAGTGATATACTCTTGCAAATATTACGGAAAGTTCGGCGCTCAACCGCGTGTTGGAATCTGGTTGAGACGGTGGCGATAGCTGGAAGTGCGAATGGTGCTTCACCGACGGCGTGGTCAAGAAACGAACCGATCTTGTCGTATACTTCTTGTGGCCAGCTATCCATGATTGCTGATTGTGTATTACTGTAGTTTGTAACAATGGTAAGTCCTCGGATAGAAGCCCACCCTGTAAATAGCTGTTAGGCTTTCTTTTTGCTGTACCAACGTAAGTCTTTACCTTCTTCACCTTTTTCTCAGTTTCCGATGGTCTGGCAGTGACTTGTACTCGGCTGGTGTTTAGGCCAGGGAAGGTAGCTCGTTCATCCAACTCGCATTAACCCAACAAATCTTGTGTTCAGTTCAGTGTGATTATCCCAGGGCTTTCCTTTTGTCTTCTTTTGTCAATAAATAACAAAGGTGTAATGGGTTGGGGGGTAATTGTGGTATGTATAAGTGTTGGTTAGGTTACAGTCCCTTCACTGTGAAAGACCCTTATTGTAGCCAGGTCTGCACCTTCCCCTACAAAGGCCGTGATGTCGATGTCGGTCAAGTATCAACAGGTGAAAATTGACTAGCCCGCTTTAGGTACAGCGTATTGCCCAACGAGGCTAGCCCCAATGACATTAATCTACGAGTAAAGATTTGACCAATTAAATCGAATTCCGAGACGACGCGACGAGATTGAGCCGAGCAAAACGATGCCATCGTCGTGCTTGACTACCTAATCAAACGGCAAGCAAGCGCGTATATTATTTCTGGTTAAAGACTACGTAAGACCAGAGGCCGGAATTGAGCTCGGGGGCAAATAAGCTTGCGCTTTGCAGAGTTCACGTCGAACCTCTGCCCAAACTACAAAGGTTGCATTGCGCAAATACACCGCAGATAACCCTCACCCCTGCTCCGGTCCAGACCCCACACACGGTACACCACACAGCAGACACTCCCGCGATAGTGGTAAATCATGAGTTGGCCCTACCAATTCATCGACCTCGACGATGAGCAGAAGCAGGAACGGCGACATACCCTCGACCGGTATGGATTAATCGCGCAGTTATCTGTGCTCGTGCCTATCGGGCTGGTCCTCCTATACCGCCTTATTAAATGGACGCTGGCTAAGGCATCCGGGTCCCGGTCCGGCCGTGGGACGTATTCTGCCGTTCCCGGCTCGCCGACGTTGAAACATCGACGGCTCAAACCTACGGGGTCATGGAAGACGAGGGGGAGAAAACTTGCCTGGTGGTTGGGGGATGATTTTGTCGTCTTTGGGTGGAATCTAGGGTCTAGAGACACGGTGATCGGTGGCGCGATATGGACCGTTTGGTTGCTCGTGCTATGCGTGCTAGAGACTGGAGATGGTGAGTCCTTTACCCACACGAAACGACCCGGTAACCTAGCACGTTCGTCAGGAAGAAGCCGATACTGATTTCCATCCTAGATTATCTCCATCTCACAAAGCGATTCGGCATCGTAGCAGTGTCGCAATTCCCAGTACAGTATATCATGTCATTCAAATTCCTCAACCCCGTCGCCCTTGCCTTGGGATCCTCCCATGAAGACGTCAACCGATGGCATCGGGCCCTAGGCGGAGTCATCTACGTCTTCGTCGCCTTACACGGACTCTTCTATCTCAACTTTTACTACCAAAAGGACCTTCTCACCCAAAAGTCCACCGAGCTCGTTCCGGTATTAGGATTCCTAACCTTCGTCGCCATGCACTTCTTATACGGAACCGCGTTGTCCGCAGTACGACAATATTCCTACCGGATATTCTTCATCACCCATCTCCTAGTCGCGCTTGCAATACCCCCCGTCATCTACTTCCACGCCCACCACGCCTCCTTTTACGTCTGGGAGTCCCTTTTCATCTTCTTCGCGGAGATTATGACTCGGAGAGCCACCTTGATAGTGGCCGACACCAAGGTAGAGCTTATTCCGGAGTCCGACCTGGTGAAACTAGTCGGCAACATCCCTGCGACGAAGATCGGCCGGTTCGCAAAAAGTCCAGGCACGCACATATATCTCAGCGTGCCAGCCGCCTCACGACCCGAGAAGAATCCAGCGGCAGCGGCTCATCTAGTGTTCGAATTCGCATTCAATCCCTTCTCCGTAGCTGCTGCGGATGAATCTTCGGGCGAACTGACGTTGATTGCCCGACGACACAACGGGCCTATGACGAGGGCATTTTCCGAATTCGCGCTCGACACGGCCGATAATAATCCGACTGTCAAACTGGCATTCGACGGACCTTATGGTTGCGCGAAACGGTTCCCCAATTTAGCCGGTCCCGCTTTCGACCGGATCCTCCTTGTTGCCGGTGGCGTAGGCGCGACGTTTACGGTGCCGCTGTATCGTTGGATATTAAGCGAGAACCCGACCGCCCGGGTCCAGATGGTCTGGGCTGTTCGGGCCGCTGGAGATGCTACTTGGCCAGTGCCAGTGCCAGTGCCAGTGCCGGGGGGAGGGAAGAGTATTATTGAGGATGAGAATATCCAGTTATATCTCACAGGCACCAAATCAGAAGACTCCGATGACGACGCGAGGACTATTAGTGATAACGTTGAGCTAGACAGTTTTAACTCGTCAAACAACAAGGGAAGGCCCAATCTGCAAAAGCTCGTCGACGATGTCTTTAGACAGGGTATGGAAGAGCGGGTGGCGGTACTTGTATGTGGACCGGAAGCTATGGCGCGGGAACTTAGATGTCATGTCGGTGTGTGGGTTAGGAAGGGGAGATCTGTTTGGTGGCATAATGAGAGTTTTGCGTGGTAGATTTGGGTTCAACTAAAAGCTGTATATGTATGGTTAGAAGGATATTTCGCGACGGAAACTTCCTATGTACTTTCTCTGCTCCCTTGTTTGGCTGCAGGAGCAGACCATGTACCCAACTAGCATGAGAAGTCTCCAGCTTAGGAGCGAGGTGAACAGAGCCCCGGCTTTGGATACGAGATAACACCGAGCCTATATTTCCATGAACCCCTGAATTATTCCCATCTGTGAGGCCAGAACCACCCAGTGTTCAAGAGCGGATTCGGTCCTCGAGCTGGCTGGCTCGGGGGTTGTACATGAGCAAGTAAACCACCTGGTCAAAGGACTGGCTTTGCCGATGGTCAGCTGAAAAGGGGGCACCCTCGGATATTGATCTGGACGATAGACTAGGTTCGTGTGAAAAGTTGAAATCCCGAAATGTCACGAAATGTCATCGGACAAATGCTTTAATAGCAACGAGATCCTTGTCTTTTAATCTAAACAACGACAAGAAAAAACGATGAAAACAATAATCCTGTCTCCTCCACACCGTTTTGAGGCTGAACAACCATCCAGGAGAACCTAATAACTGCGCTTGGCGAGAAGTGTTTCCCGCAATAATCGGGTGAAATATCGATCCCGAGAACATACATATCTATGCAGTGGTCTATCTACTCGGGATATTTAGCAAGTACCCCAGATAGAAAAACCCGAATAGAATCTCTACAACAGACTATCGGTTCAAATACCTAGCACGGCTACCTGCATAGAATCGAGAGGGACTCGGGTAAACCGACTGTCACAATTTCGGATACTGGACCCCCTCGAATGGCGTTCATACAGCGACGCCACCATGCAGGAAAACACAAACAATCGATATCTATTGTATCATAACCGACAACATCCATCCTAACCTTGGATAGAAATATATAAACATGTCATCCCATCCGCACCTTGATCTCTTTTCACACACCCAGAATCCCCAAACAAACAAACGAAAAAGAAAAAGAAAAAAGATGCTATTCATCGCCCTCCTCCTCCCCCTCCTCCTAGCCCCCATCCTCGCCACCTCCCCCCCAACCCTAATCTCGAAACGCAAACTCCCCAACCACTCCTGGGAACCCTCCCCACTCACAGGCTGCCCAGGATACCTCTCTCCCGAAACCTACGTCGCGCCACGGTACCTGACGCAAATATCATCAAAAGACCCAACGAAATCCTTCGGACCGCAATACACGGCGCGCTTCACGCCCAACGACATATCCACGCTCTTCACATTCGACATCCCGCGAGAGCGCGCGAACTCCAACTGCACGTTAGAATTCCTCTTCCCCTACCGTCACCAACTGCGCACCTCCTCATTCGACTACCGCGGCGGAGGGACGTTTTTCTTCAAGGGGTATAATCCGGGGAGTTGTCCCGGACCAGATACTCGGACGACGTTTGACAATCAGCCGGATAGTGGAGTGTTCCCGCCTTTCCCGCCCATTCATATGGAGCCTGGTCATGCTTATACGATTGATGTTGGGCCTTGTTCTTTTGGGGCGGGGAGTTGTGTTGCTGGTGGTGAGTTGTCCTATTTCTTTCTTTCCTTCTATTCCTTTTTTGAGGGTGACGTCATAATTAATTGATTGATTCCTTGTATCGCAATAGTTACTTCGACAAACGATACCTACTTTTCCTATTTTCAGGACGTCGACGAATGTCCGATTGGGATTTATACGAGTTTCCTATAGCGACTAACCTAAGGCTTGCGTTGTGGGCCGTTGGAACTTGGTCGAGTCAACCAACGGGGAGGACGTCAGAGAGGCGGGCGTACTTGTATATTCCTGTAAAGACAAACCAACAACAATAAACAAACCCTTGATTGGGTAGTTTAACGATAAATAATTCTTGCAGTTTGAAACTAAGCATTATTCCAGAAAATTGAAGGATCTGTTGTTATCAAGTTAAAAGGGGCATAGTAGGGAATGCATTCTTCTCACCTCTATTCACATCACCGAGCGCGTGCGAGTACACTTTCCGACATGGACTCGGAAAACGAACAACCACCGACTCCTCCGCCGCTGCCGCCGCCCCCCCAAGTACCGGCGGCGCAATCGTCACGCAAATCCGGACTCAAGAGTGAACGTCCTTCGGTTTACCTTGCATCGCTCGAGGCTGCCGGCCCCAACTTCATGGACACGGCTGTATGCGTGGCCCCATTTAATACCCGTCCCGGTCCGGTATGGTGGTTCTTCTACGGAACGCTCACCAAGCCCTCCATATTACGACATGTGCTCGACCTCGAGCACGACAATGACCCCGAATACAGACCGGCCAAAATAGTGGGCTATAAACTAACTACTTGGGGCCAATACCCCGCTCTCATCGACGGCCCGACCGGCGCTGAAGTCACGGGATTTGCGTACGAGGTCGAGACCGTCGAGCAAGAGGAGAAGTTGGCGCGCTACGAGACGGATGCGTATGAAGAGCATCCATGTCGAATCGAGTTTACGGACGGCAAGGAACCGGCCGAGGCGATAGGGAGAACTTTCATGTATGCGGGCGATGCGAATGCGCTTGTTGAGGGGAGGTTTGATCGCGCTTTGTGGCAGGCGAGGATGGGGATCAAGTTGCCCGAGGCATGGAATGTGAAATCTGAGGAGGAGAAAAGTAGTTGAAAGATGCATTCAAGATAACGCTATACACGTATGACGAGGACGATTGTTTTTCCCCTTCTCAAGGCAGGTGAGGACCAGGTGAGGCTCGTAGATAGAGGTACATTGGCCTCTTGGCGTTTGCATGTCTCCCCAGCGCCCCTGCACTGCCGTATGGAGTTGTCAGCTCTACACGCTAATCCCTAACGGGACAGGCTCTTGTGAAATTCAACGCCTTCTCGTCGTGCCCGTTCACCAAGTAAAACGCAAGTGATGGCCCTAAAAACCGCTTGAACATTTACCTGTTGTAACATTGTATAACAAGTAGATGTTGCACAAAACGAAGGAGATCATCAATGCAGTGTGTCGATGCCGAGCTGTGTAGCGGAAGCGCCGTCACGCCGTGGATGGCTTGAAACCAGATGTGAAGGTAGTACAGCTTGGTGAAGAAGGAAGCCCCGACCACAATGAGAACAAAGCGCCGGAGCTGATGCTGCGTTGCCTCATGATCCGTAGCGACGCCGTGGGCCGTGGCGTTCTCGCCGGCCCAGTATATACGCCTAGGAAGGCAATACCGTAGACGGCGGCGATGAAGCCTGTATTTAGATGATAAGGGGGCTTTTCAGGCGGTGCGGCCAAAGCGATGATGATGAGGGCGTCCGGGAAGGGACCTGACGAGCCCGCACTCACAATAGCTCGGCCAACGATGAGGGCAGCCGAATTGGGAGCAACTCCGCAAATGAGGAACCCGAGATTGAAGATGAATACGCAAGAAAGGAATGACCACTTGACGGAGAAGCGTTGGTAGGACGTCCGAAGAAAAGGTTGAAGGCGCAGAGAGTGAGGTATCCTGCTGTCCATGGCCGATACTTGTACTGGTAATGGATGGGCACAGCGGGACACGGTGAGCACGGACAGATACTGAGAGGATATTGGATGGAAATAAACATGGTAGACTCCTCCTCCAGCTTCTGCCGCATCTTCAACGTCCATGGACTCACCAATAGGTATCAGAGACCTAGAAGCAGGCAGCATCGACCCGTGGCTTACTCATTCTCGTAATCACTACTTAATCACTGATGGTTGCTCTTGCTTGATAAGACAGAATCATACAGCTTCGTTGGTAGCTACCAAGAGGTATTCAGGGTCAAGTTCCGGTCACTAATACAACGTTGTCCCGGAATTATATTGCAACCGACGCAGGGGGGTGGTCGTTGTTTGGAAGGGATACAAAAAGAAGAAGGTCTAAATCTGTTAGACTTGCTTTAATTAATCTAAAGCGGTTGTTACTTCCTTTATACGCCCTTATTTGGGTTGCCACTTCCTTTACAGGCCCTTATTAGGGTAGCAAGCCCCTTTTATATCAAACCTTAAATGTGTTAGGTAGTACATATACCTACCTACTTTACCTACATGTATTTTATAAAGTCTGTTTATGTGGCGAGAGAGACATATAGACAATACATTTACCTTGTTTCTTACTTCCTTTTTCCCCTTAGAGATCTCCCATCTTTTCTGTCTCCAGGCCACTCAAGTAAGCAAGCCTAACACGCGGATTTGGCTCCGACGCGGCTTGTCGGAAGCAATTTCCATTCGGTACTAAATGGAATTCATAGTATGTGAGCAGTCAAAACCACCTGTCATTATTCCTGACGCTACTAACAGGTTTAATAAGGCACCTGCTTGTAACATACGGAATCGATATCCACTAACGCAATCACAGGGATGCAGAAATTGTCTCACACGGCGAATTATCTGTGATGGGGAAACACCGTGCTCGGAATGCACCAGGTACGAGTTCGAATGCGATTATGGACCCGGCCCGGGACCCTTAGAAGCAGCCGCAGTCGCCCAACCCCCCATCGAAGATCCGGATCGATTGGCTACATGGTTCGATACAGCGGGAGGCGACACTTTTGCGTCACCAGCACCCTGGGCTATGTCGTCGACTGCCACTATCATCAGCTTTCTGGAGCCCGTTTTCAACCAGATGTGCTCAGGATACCCCTTATTGTCTTGGCCACTATTTTTAGATAATCTAGCGTCAATAGATCCGTCGGGGAATGTGATTTGGCGGGCCCTGCTTGACTCTATTTTGGCCATAGGAATTCTTTTTCGATCGGACAACTCCGGATTCCAAACCTCAGAGAGTGCGGCACGGGCCAGGTTTAATACGGCATATGCAGAATTACCCAGAATCATTACAATAGGCTCGGATATCTTAGCAATAGAGGCCATGCTAACCATGGCGTTATTCACTATGATGACCGCCGATGCAGGCACAGCAGCACAGCTTCTATCCTTGGCAGTTAGGAAGTACGCGATGATCACTACAGTACAGAACGATCCAAAGAATCCAGTTATCCCGGGCGAGAGAGAGCGCCGCGCCTTTTGGACGGTCAAGATTCTCGACACGGCCATCGGCACACGGCTTGGCCTACCCCTCACTTTAGTCTACGAGGAATACCCTCTCCTGGTACTTCGAGAGAGGTTTGTTCAGCTGAAAGGCTTCTCACCAACTCTACAGGCGATATCAGAAATCTCCATCATGGAATCAAACATATACAAACGTTTATACAAGCAGAAAGCCCTAGTACAGTCTGACAAGTTGCTCATGTCGAGCCTAAATACCCTATCCCGGGGACTCGAATGCTGGCTGCAGACCGTATCGGTCGACCTCCGTCCCAACCTCGACCATCCCACACCACTGTCAATCCCTAGTCTGGAGGCATTGATGATTCACTTGGCATACTGCCACTGCGTGGATATGGTCCACTGGGCAGCCAGGCGCCACAGTTCGAAAGGAACATATCCTACGACAATTTCGATGGATAACCAGAGAGTTTCCGTGTTCATAGAAATGAGTAGGAAGGCTGCTCGAGCAACGCTGAGGGTGCTGCCAGCATTTCCTATGGGACCATTCGTGGACGTCTGGTGAGTCGAATTTCATCTCCTAACAAACTATTGCATGTACTGACTGTTCTATTCAACGAGGCGTCTGTTGTGTTACCCCGTCTCCGCCAGTATCAACCTCTTCACCGGCGTGCTGGAGTATCCTCTTTCGGTGTCTGCCAAGTCGGATGTCATGTGGATAAAATCTTTTTGTAATTATGTCGCGAAACTTGAGGAGGACGGATGCCAGGTGTATGTGATGCTTCATGCCCTTTTACGGATGGAACGTCTTGCACGGGCTTCTATCAGCGAAGCAAAGGCCATTTCGCCCGTTACGGATCGCAGGCAGCTTACAACTCGGCAGAACCTCGAGCATCTTCTTGCATCCTGTACACACCCCATGTACGTAGCTCAAGGACTGTTAACGAACATGGAGACGCGTGATAGCGCCACTACCGAGGCCTTATCCGAAGCTCTGGGTATGGGCACCCTCTACAAACGGCACAAACGACGTGGCGTGTTCATGCCGGGATGTTTTCGCTGATGGACACGCTTTTGGCTTGTAAAAAAAAATTTAATGTAAGGAAGACGAAGCTTGCGAAGTTGATGCCGAATCATCTTGAACTTCGACTCCTGTTTGCGGACAATCCTACTGGTCTAGGTGGGCGGGTCGGAGACGTTTGCGAAGCCCTGATTGCTCACTCAGCTACAGGGTAGCTTTTTCTGACCAGGGGGTAACAATGTCAACGCTAGAGCTACTCGGCCCTTGGCGTTCACGGACTTTGCGCTTTTTCGCATTAGTCATATTACAGATCAGTTCTTCTCATGCTCGGTGTGTAGCCCAATAATTGCATTTATAAGCGCTTGTTGAGTAATTCCTAATCAAGTCTCGTTTCTACCTTTGCAGCTCCGTTGCGATGTGTGGCAATAAGTACCTACTTAAGCCTACTATAGTATTTTGGACAGCACTGAGGAGGCCAATAGTTGCACATGTGCAAAAAAATGTATTCCTTGGAAATCGATCCAAGGACCCCCATAATAGGCCAATACCAACCTATCTCCCACCACGCTCGGCTTTGACTTCCTTTTGAGCTTGTGCATTGATATGGATTGCCTCCTTCAGCTTGGCCACGACCTCTGGTTGAGTTCCAAACGCAATCGTGAGCTTCTCGTCCAGCCCCCTTTCAGTCGCTGCTGTTGCTTGTTCGCCTCTTCTCCCTGACCTGGCCCCATTCAACAAGGTACCCCAACGTTGTGTGAAAGCATAGATGCTTTGCCTCAGTAGTTCGTCCAATTTTTCGTTGGCGTCTTGTTCGGCTTGTACGGCGGTGCGGTTCGTCGACGGCTTTCCGCTGCCAGCGCCTGTGCTGGCCGCGGATGACCAGAGCCCGAGCGAGAGTGTGCCGCCAAGGATACCCCGGAACAGACCCATCCAGTTTTGAGGGCTGAGCGTGTCCCAAATCTGGCCAAAGTATTGCATGGTTGCCGGCTGTGCCCGGACGTCTCCTATTTCAAGCGACATCAACCCGTTTTTCAAGATGAGCAGGTTCTTGATCATGAACAAGTCCGGGTCCGGATCTGGGTTTGCCGATTTGTTCGTTTTCAGCCGAGCCTCGGCTCGCTGCAGGGCAAGTATTGTCTCGTTTACGATGCGGAAAACCACAGGGCTCGACTGTTGCTGTTCACATAGTCAGCTTCACAACACGATTCTGATATGGTCGGGTACGTCACTAACACTTCGTTCCTTGGGCATTGCGTGGTCATACATGGCCAAAAGTTCGAGGGCAGATTTCGCGATGGGATAGGTGTTTGACAATGCGACATTACTGGCACCGGAGCCGCCTTTTAGAGAATCGGGAGGGATGGGTGCCTTTGATACGGACTTGGTCACCTCGGCTTCAAAAGCGGTATCCGCCATCGGCCACAGGTGTTCGGTTAGTAATCTGGCCGACAAGTCGTGGCAATGTATAGAGTATCGTGTCTCTTCCTCGTCATACTCTAGCAACAAGTACTCGTTGGTGATCCATCCCAGTAAATTGCAGGTTGTTTGCAGGTCCGAACTTTGAAGGACCGGTTGCAAGGTTGTTGCGATAGGAGCCGTGTTGGCCATATGAACAAGACCTTTTCCCTGCGACTTTAAAGCCGCATAAGCCGATGCATTATCCTGGTTGAACTGGGGTTCTATAGCAAAAACCTTTGAGAAAAGACCAGTCTCGTTAAAGGAGCGTTCATAAGATTGCTTAATGAAGTTCCGGCAGGCTGTCTCAACATTAACCTCCTTGGCTTCCTTTTGGAATACCTCCAATTCGTGCTGTGTCAACGGCCGCAGACTTCGATCTCGGGTATCTAAATATGCGGCAAAGAGGTTGACCGCGGTATTTGAGTACGTGTCAAAGCTACGTCCGCTTATCGGTTGTCCAAACTGGTCATAACAGGTTAGAATGACACGCTGAACGTTTGCAATCAATCCGTCGGCTTCCAGTATCAGCTCCTTGCTACGACCATAGGCCAGAGCATGGCGTGCTGCTTCCGAGTGTGTCCCTGCGATTTGCTTCGATATTTCGGTAGATATTCGTTCAAGATGAGCTTCGAACCCAACTTCAAGAAGATGAAGAGCCTTTGTCAAGAGTGACTGATAACGTGCCAAGTACGACTCGGCATCGCGGTAATCAGGCTATTCGAAGTTAGTAAACACCATGTCCGCATGCCCCGGGATGATATACATGCACTCACATGCACTTCCATGAATGCTATGCATACGTTCAAGTTGTCGAGAATTTCGCCAAAGTTTTCGTGATTTACGAGACGACCCGCACCAGGTGCATTTAGTCTCCTCGTGACGCCGTCTAAATACGCATAATAGTGTAGGTCTGTTCCAACCTCGTCGGCCAATTTCTGTAACCTCTTTTCCTCGGAAACGAGATCGTCGCACTGTGCCTGAAATGAGGCCGTTTGAGCCTCAACAGCTCGAAAATTATCGGCGAGGGATGTAAGCAGGGTCAATGCGCTAGATGCGCCATCAACAAGCATGTCCATGTGCCTCTCCACCATATGAAGCTGGTCGCGATACAGCCTGGAGACGTTAGTCAGTCGATGTAACTCTATACGCCTATGACGATGAGCGTAAATGAACACCTTACAAGTACTCCTGTTGACTTGCATCGAGCAACTGTGCGCCCCTTGACCGTGACGGGATGATGGTGCGGGCCTGGAGTTGATCTTCAGGCTTCACCACCATGAGGGCATCTATACCCCTCCCCATATTCTTCCGTCTCTTCTTCTTCTTTGTGGCGGCATCTTTAGAGAGTTGTGCGCGAACGACGTGGTAAAAGTCGGAATACGACTTGGCGCGAGGGAGCAAGGTAGGTTCGGGCGGTCCAATTGGAGCTTCCGGCTCCTCGTAGACGTTTTCTAGCGGTGCATTATGTCCAGCAGGGTTTCCCTAGCCGTTATGTCAGTTATCATGTAAACGGCATTGAGAATCATGGTACGAACATTAGGCTGCTGTAATAGAGATGCTCGTCTTCGGTGACCGGTAGGTTGTGATGTTGAAGAGTTCCTTTTATGCACAGGTTCGGACACCATGCTATACCAAGAGGAATCTTCGTACATGATTCCGGTCGCCCCTCGAATGGGAAAGATGGTATGTGAGAGTTAGAGAGGATGGCAGTAGAGGCTGTTTCGCATCACAGGCGGTAACCTTGGATGATTAAACACACATCCCGCCAACACTTTGCTTGAAACCACACGTTGTCAACTAAGTATTAGCAGTGGTGCAGTGGTACAGGCGTCGGTGGTGGTCATCTTTGGAGCTCAGTCGCGCCAGCCAATCAGGTACGTAATTTTCTTTACCTTTGCCCCTGCAATCCTGGAGGTCTAGCGCGAGCTCACTAAGAGTAGAAGCATCAGCCAGCGGAACGTCACGCTGATCCCCACGCGGAGCCTCCCCGCTGGTGCGTTTGGTCTGATGTTCCGCTTATTTCCGGCAACGCTCATTGGCTGACACTGTTTAAGCTTCATTCTGGTTCAAAGGAAATCGAGCTCTGTTCAATGATCTCACTATTTCCTTTTTGTCAGTTTTTGTCTTTTGATAATTATACACTATTAATCTAGTCTAGACCCCTCGAACAACAGCGATGAAGAGATAATTTGGCGGATATTATATTTCAACTTCCCTCTTCTCACTTGCGCTATCACTATACGCACCGAGGCCGGATTTTCGATCGAGAAATCATGAACGCATACCGAACCTCTTTGCGCCATGCCTCATTGGCGCTGAGATCGACCCGGCAAAGAGCGGTGACAACGCCACAGCAATGCCTGAGATATGTTAGTTCAACTAGCAATGGACAACCGAAACGCAGTGGCAAAGGACGGATAGTTGGACTTGCGTTAATAGGCCTGGTAGCCGGAGGAGCTGTTTTCGCATACCCGACCGCCACAAAAGAACCCGAGCAGCCGAGGCTTCGAGAAGCCGAACTTGAATTCGAAAAAGCGAGGCCGTCGCTGAAGTCGAAAGAAGAGAGCAGAGATTTACTCAGCAGTCAGCATGTACAAGTGAAGAAGAGCTGGGAAAATCCGGGCGTGTATTGTTGGGGTTCGAATGAAGGCAAAGTAGCCGCGCCAGATTCGGATGAGAAAACCATAAAGACACCCCGACGGATCGCGTACTTTGACGGCCAACTAATCAGAGACATCAAATTGGACAAAGAATTTGGGGCAGCAGTTACTGAGAAGGGCGATCTTGTACAATGGGGCACCGGGTTCTCCAAAGAGAATCCCACCCCTACACCCACCTTGAAGGGCAAAGACTTGATTCGAATCGAGATCTCGAGGGACCGTATTGTTGCACTGGGTAAAAGCGGCGCAGTATACTCGCTACCAGTCGCGGCAGCGGACCAGGCCACGTCGAGTTCGAGCAACATCAACTATCGAGAACTCAAACCCAAGGGCCTTGGCTGGGGCGAGCAGGTGACGGATATTTCCAGTGGCCTGGAACATGTGCTCCTTCTTACCTCGAAAGGAAGGCTGTTCTCAGCCGCTTCGAGTCATTCGGATTTCCCGTCCAAGGGCCAGCTTGGAGTTCCTGGTCTTACTTGGTCTACTCGTCCACAAGGCCCGTTCGACCAACCTCACGAGATTGTCACTCTGAAGGATTTCAAGATTTCGCAGATCGCTGCTGGCGATTATCATTCCCTCGCATTGGCGAAAGACGGACGAGTATTTGTCTTTGGCGATAACACGTCGGGCCAGTTAGGCTTCGAAGCCGAAGCGCAGATTCCCTTTGTGGATGGTCCGGTCCCTCTCCCAATATCCACAATGTATCGCGGCACGCACCTAAAGCCGCGCATTACATCGATAGCAGCCGGTGGTTCGACGTCATTTTTCACTGTCGATGCGACCCGCTTTGCCGAGCCGGGTGAGGATACTAGCAAGGTTCGAGATCTAGGCCGTGTCACGTCCGATGTCTGGGCTTGTGGCTCCGGTATATCCGGCACGCTCGGTAACGGCAAATGGACGCATGTTTCACTAGGCCCCACAAAGATCAAGAGCATGTCCGGATTGTCTGAATACGATGAAAAGAGCGGCTCTGTCGTCCCGATCGGCCTGGCTCGTTTGAGCGCCGGCTCTACCCATGCAGCCGCTGTATTAAAACACAGAACCAACGTTGACGCTTCAGCCAAGACATCGGATCAGGACACCAACTTCGGTGCCGATGTACTATGGTGGGGTGGTAACGAGCATTATCAACTTGGTACCGGTCGTCGCAACAACGCCGCCACGCCAATCCACATCGCACCTTTGGAGGGGCGTCAAGGTATCGCGGAGAAAGAGCAAAAGGGTGAGACGAACAGATTCCAACTAGCCCCTAGAACGACTACCCGAATAGGCCAGGGAGATAAAGCCAGACGGGCGACTGTCGAACAGCGCGTCGAATGCGGACGTCATGTCACTGCTGTCTATTCCGCGACATGAGGCGGCTTCGCGGACAAATCCTCCTTTACTGTAAGATGGTGTATAATAGTCTTGTATGAACTGGAAAATACGGCTTGGACGGTCCGAGCTTGGTCGGCTGGTTTCCGCAGTATCGCGACGCCGCGTACGATAGTTTACGATCTGTAAAAAAAGCAAACCCTTCTCGCATGTACATAGAATTTTCCCTTTTGCCGACGTTGGAGACAAAAGGGTCATCTCCCAATATATGTAATATATATCACCTTTATGCCTATCCCGTTTTATTTTGAAGCGTTTCCCTGGACATCTACAAGGGTTGTGACAAACATCCCAACTCTACTGTTAATATCTCACCACAAGATAACCATATCTCATACCATTTCTAGTAATACAACGTGTTAAACAAAGAAGAATTTATTACTTTTAACCAGTCATTGTTACCCCGTTTGATTGGTGGATGGACCAAAGATTTTCCCAACGCGGTAAGCTGAACTGTAGTTGCGACTCCATATAATTCGGCTTTTAACCACAATGCATATACTTAATAGGGGCATATCTCGGCTTTTGACCACAACACCTGAAATCAACGGTATATATATTTCGACTTTTTTTTTTTTTTTGCAAATTATCATAATGTTTCTTTGTAAACCAGTACTCATCCAAATACCCATTCCATCCGAGGAAACATAAACCTGCTTGACGTATCTAGGTAGTCATGTTACAATTACCCTACCTCCTCCCGGGCCCCTTTGGATACTCGATCGCCGCCGTCCTGGGAACAATCAGTCACAGGTTCTACTTCATCCATGGCGAACACCACCTCCTCACCTCATTATACGTCATATTATTCCCTTTCATATCGACGTTATTATTCGTCGGGAATTATTATAACCACTCCGATCTCGGTTTCCGGGATGCCTTGACAGCAGTTCTTTCACTAGACGGGATTTTTCTCGCCTCGTTGTATAGTAGCATGGTATTCTACCGAGTTTTCGAACATCCGTTGCGGGATTTCCCCGGGCCCGGACTCGCCGCCGTTTCGAAATTGTGGCATGTTTTTCATATCTTGAACATTTCGAATCATGTTCTTCTCGATGGGCTTTTTCGGAAATATGGGACGATTGTGAGGACTGGTATGCATAATGCTCCTTCTCCTCCGCCGCCGAGATGTACTCGTACCTAGGTACATAGAGCGGACTAACATTATTCGTGCTCGTTCCGAAAAAAGGCCCTCAAGAATTAACCATCTACGACCCGGCCGCGTGGCAAATAATCAACGATCCGAGAAGCGGGTGTATCAAGAGTTCGTCTTACGACCAGATGTGGCCAATCACGCCCTTGAACGCGATACGTTCCAAGGCGAAATACATACCTCGACGAAGACTCTGGGACGAGGCAATGAAGTGTAAGTACGCTAGCTGTCTTTTTCTATTTCGCCACGTTGTGTATCTTGATTTATCTATTCATTCCACATGCTAAATAAATCAACCTCTCCAAATGAATCAAGCCCTGACGGGTAAAGAAACACGCATCCATCACCACGCCAACGTGTTGGCTGGACATATAAGAGCCTCGCGAGGGAAACCCGTAGACATGAACACATGGCTACACAACGTGACGTTCGACATAATGGGTGATTTGGGATTCGGCAAATCCTTCGGGTTCACTACGGAGGACGACGACGACGACAATATCAATAAACACCATCTCCCCATCGCGTTGATGGAACAAGCTCTGCGCGGGATAACGATCATGTCGCAGATCCCATGGATCATGGGTCTTTTCCTGCCCTTTTCGTTAATTTTACCTTTCATTGCGAAGAGATGGGTCAAGTCGATTACTTGGGTGACGGAACTTTGCGATGAACAGATGAAAACAACAACTGGGGAAGATGAGGAGGAGGAGGATAAAAGGGTTCTATTCTCCCGCTTCATCAGAGCAGCAGATGGGAAGAAGATTGGTTTATTGGAAAAGTTTAATCTGTACGGGGATACCTTTTCCGTCACGGCCGCGGCTAGTGATACGACTTTTGGGATTTTGACAATGTTGTTTTATGAGTTGGCTGCGAATGAGGATATACAGAGAAAGTTGAGAGAGGAGATTGCCGGCTCGACTTTGACGGATAAGGATAAAGATGCGGGATATCTTGATGCTTGCATCAATGAGACGATGAGATTATATCCTGCCGTTCCGACGGGTGGGGTCAGACAGACTGTTGATGATAAGGGGTTCTATCTAAAGGGGAAATGGATCCCGCCGAATACGATTTTGGTTACGCCTAGGTGGACGATTATGAGACGTGAGTTTAACCCGACCTACCCACCTACCAACCTTCTTTTTTTTTGGATTACCTGACTGACTTATTGGTTTTTGTTCGGGGTTTTTAGTTGAATCGGCATTCGAGAAACCGAATGAATTCATCCCTGAGAGATGGACTTCTCGACCGGAGATGATTAAAGATATCAAGGCTTTTAATTCCTTTTCATCCGGTAAAATCTATCTATTCCATTTTCATGTCCCTTGCTACTTTCTAACATGAATGATATAAATAGGCCGGCATTCATGCGCAGGAAAACAATTAGCCATGGCGGAAATGCGCATCCTAGTCTCTGTCGTCGTGTCCCAGTTCAGCTTTTCGCTGTCCCCTTCTCTGGTGAATAAGACGAGTGCTGTGGATGATTGGGCGGATAACTTTACTGCTATCCCGGGTAAACTAGAGCTTGTTTTTCATCCGCTTTCCGCCTGAACGGTGGGTTTAGGTTGAAAGTTGTATGATGGGGTTTCGGACTACCTACTTTGTACACTCCGGATCGGATCCGTGGCCTCCCACAGGTAGTCTAGTTTGATGTTTACATTATCGGCGGATGCTGTGGTCGTTCAGGTTGAATAGGTCACGACTAGGGCATTATATATCTGTACTATAGAACTTATATGTGCCTAGCTAGGGCAGTCAATCATCCAGCTCTCATATCATTGCCTTGCGCATGATGAGTTATGTACTGGTCGACTCATCAGAGATAAATGCTTCTCCATCTCCGACCTTGCAGATTAAGCAGTTTGAAGTGGGAATGACTTCTTCGTCACTTCTCGGCATCAAATATGACCTTTTGCACCTTCATAGAATCAAACAGTTCATAACCCTCAACTGCTTGACTGAGTGGCATGATATTCTCAGTCATGAAGCTACAAGAAAGATAGTTAACAAGTGGCCACAGCAACTGTTAGACAACAATGAAAGAACTTACTCAAAGACGTCTTGTTTCTTCTCGAGTAGCTTAAGCGCTTCGGGGAAGATGCCTAAACAAGCGCGATTAGCCATCTGGTGATGGGACGGGAGGGGATCGCACACTTACTCCGCACAGGACACCGACCCATCTGGACCTTTAGATTCTTCCCATAAGCCTGGTTCCCGCTCCAAGGAATCGAACCATTATGTACGCCAACACTGGAAATAGTCCCCCACGGTCTGAGGAGTTGAAAAGCCGTCTCGAGCGCAGAGCTATGTCCAACAACCTCAATCACGACATCGGCACCCCGACCGTCCGTGAGCTCCTTGACACGGGCCGCGAGCCCATCCCCTGATTCTAGGTAATTCCACGGCTCGGCACCGATACTCTTGGCCCTATCTAGACGGGAGGGGATTCCATCGACGGCCAAGACCGCTTTGGGCTTGTACTCGAGGGCAGCAACAAGGGCGCAGAGACCAACAGGGCCACATCCGACCAGTACAACGACACTGTCGCGGATTTCCTCGGCCGACATTTTCCCAAGAGCGTTGGATGCTGCGAAGTAGCCCGTAGGCAGGATATCGGCCATGAGAGTGAGCTTGAGCTCGTCGATCCCCGAGGGGGCTTTGACGACGGTGGAATCGGCCAGGGGCACGCGCACGTACTCGGCCTGTCCGCCGTCGAGTAAAGGGCAGCCGAAGAGCAGACATTTCTCGCAGCGAGATGAGAATCCTCGCTTGCAGTAGAAACATTCGCCGCAACTGACGGTGAATGGACATACGACTGCATCACCTGGTTGGACTGATTTGACGCTCGACCCTACCTCGTGAACTGTTCCTGTGAATTCATGGCCCATGATGAATCCCGTTGCTGAGGCTTGGTGGCCCCTGAATACGTGGAGTTCACTATAATTCTTTGTCAGAGGACCATCTCGGCTATAGAATGTAGGTATACGAAGATAGGATAGATAGTAAAGGTTGGCCCCAGCTGGAGTAGTTTACCTTCCGCATAGAGCTGTGTATTTCACCTTGATTATTATGTCTTTGGGATCTTGTATAGTTGGCACTGGTCGTTCCTCAACTGCGACATCTCGGACGCCTTTCAGAACGACGGCGCGCATAGTCTTTTGCGCCATGATCGATTAAGGGGTATAAAGTTGATGGGGCGGGATGTGTATAGTTCGATATCGAGACCCTCTTACTCTAGTTCAATCCCATCAGTGTCTTCAAGTTATAACTCCAAATGAGTAGGGCAATATTCCCAATGGTTGTGACTTGTGAGTGAGGAGATTCTTTGGTTGTTCTTTGTACCAGCACCGATATGTTTAGTAGGAGTTGCGGACTTCCAAGTAGGATAGAACCGGCTGCCGAGGCTTAGTGGCGGGTTAGATCGGAGTCATCGGACTAGCATCTTGCAGTTTCATCCAAGTACCTAGACTAAAGTACACACACATGATGGTAACATTATAGCCACCCTGCTTGGTTACTTGTTAAAAGAGGCCCGTACACTCCTTGTGGGATGATAATTCCCTTTGACTCTATCCCAAGAGAAATCAATCTGGCAATTAGCCATTTACACCATGATGATGGACATACAAATATGATGTAATAAACAACTGTAGGGTGTGATGTGAATAGCGGGGGTGGGGTCGAAAATCACATATTTTGCGGGGGGTGGAGGAAGTCGCGGGGAACAAAACGCGGGTTTGGCTTTCCTGTTCCCCACAATATATCTCCCCTTTTTTCACTAGAGGAAGCCTTCCAACTCTCCTAGAGACTTCCTGCAGTCATCTGGGCGGCTACCTACACCAATTTGCCTACATCAACATCTTCAGAAGATGTGTCACCCATTTTTGAGGCTTCGACCTTAGTGGCCCTGGGCGGACGCAAGAAGTCAAGGCCTGTAACATCGTAGGCAGGTCCGCCATAAAGCATTCCACCTACAAGCCCATCGTGATAGAGCCCGACGCTTCCACTCAAAACATGGTGACTCTGTACAACCGCTACCACGGGAATCACATATCGCAAGCCGAGAATGCACTGGTTTGCCAGAACAGACAACTATGAAGGTCTGGTCAAGACCACATACCAGATGCTTTGTCGAAGATCTCGTTACATTTGGCCCATGCCACACCATGGCTCTCCCAGAAAGTAGCACCAAACTCAGATCATCAAAGGGAGCTGATGTTCTATTCGTTTGTTGTTGCTACACCGTCCCACTGTTTCCGTTCGGCATCCGACAGCCGGGATAGCCGGCCAACGATGCTATCAACTAGAAGCTCTGTGTAGCAGAATCAATCTGTAATAGGCCGCGTAAACATGAAACTAACAACACTCTAGATAACCGTGGTCTTTCTCAAGCATAAATAAGCCATCGCTGTTTGTTGCCATTGATGTGCAAAAAGGACACCATCTGATCAAAAGGCGGGATATATGCCTTTCTTTACTGATCTTCTAGGCCTACGAGCCGCTATAATTACAGCGCCTCTAAAGTGACTGCACTCAACGCCATGACATTGCATCACCAACGCGTTCTGTACGAAGATTAAAGCTTCACAAACTGCAGTCGTACCGGCACAATCAACACTAGTTTTGGAAAGCACACGTACAAAACACACTATTCAAACTGATAATCAACGCCGTGAACAAAAATTATTGCTTGTCACCGTTGTGACTAGCATGTTTTCGCCCCACCAGACGGCGCGTTTGCATTGTCGGACTAAGTTCAATGTGGGCACGTTCCATTTATGGCAGACAAGAATTGTCCCTTTTATAGCGGCAGGAGCCCCCCAAAGAAGTTTATGAATGGGACTGAGTCGTTTGGTGGCGGGAACGTGTCAGCTTGCCTTGCATCGAGCTCAATGGAATAAGACTGATAACCGTTCTCACAGTTGGTCTCTGCCTAGCTACCTGTGCTTCAATCGCCAATTGGCCCTTTTCCGGTGAATGGGGCCCACAGAATTTGCAATTGCAAAGGGCCTGGTAGTGCCATTGAAGGGGGCCCTTGACATTGAAGCATTGAGCATAGTTGCCGACAATGGTCAATGGTCAATGGTCAATGGTCAATGGTCAATGGTTGGCAGCATTGAGCGCCGTAAGGACAGGAAGTGAAGAGTTTGAGGCTATATATACCCTAGCGGCGACTCAGTACATCTCTCCCCCTCCTTCTCTTTCCTCTTCTCTACTTCCTCTTCATCCCGATTTTCCATCGTCTTTCTGTAAACTGACAGAGCCAATCTCATCATCCGAGGATCTCCTCCCAACTCTGTCTTTAACATACCGCTGATCAATTCGCTTCGGGATTTGTGTGTAGACACGTCGCACTTGGGGGTCGCCTAAAGGTTGTAACTTGAGTGTCAAGACGTTGGTAAGTTGTACACCAAGAGCCATTCGTTTCTCGTTTTCTACACTCTCCCCCCTTGGATCCTTGGAGCCTCTACGAGAGATCCTATGACTGGGTTAGCACCGTTGTTGACTTTCCTCCTGTCATATCAACAGGTTGTTGCACACTAGCTCGATTGGCTGCTGCATTTCTGTGCAATACGGAGACAAGCTCGCAGAGTGGATAAAAAGCTCTGTTCCTATCCTTTAAACCCGAATTGACAGCATACCTCCATACGTTCCCCGTGTGCTCTCTAGTTTGATATGAGGCCGGAAGAAGTCATGTCCAACACTCTGGACGTACGTAACGTAGAGGAAGCGATGGCGGTCACTCGCTTAGAGGATGAAGTTATGCCCGATCCCCCGTCGGAAGAAGACATTTCGTTTTCCGACCCGGAGGCAGCCTTGTCGGATTCCGAGTTTCAGGAAACCATGGAGCAGGCTCGAGCTCCAGATACCATCGCTGAGCGTCAATTGGCGCTTCTTGCACGTCTCCATTTGAGAGAGGACCTCAGCGACCTGACCACCGCTCCGCTGTTCAAGTACTCGGTACTGGAACACGCCCAGAAGGTTACGACCCAAACTTCGGGCCCTGTTGTTTTCCCCCAATATGGTCTTCTAGCTGGTGATGTTGAGAGTTTCGAGATGGACCCTCCCGAGGACCCCCGACTGTACTACAACGTCGCCGCTCCGTCGAGCGTCTTTATTTGCGGTAGCCAAGGATCTGGCAAAAGCCACACATTGTCATGCCTCCTGGAGAATTGTCTGATCCAATCTGACGTTCTGGGATGTCTTCCCCGCCCGCTGACTGGTATCGTCTTCCACTACGACGATCACGCCTCTGATTCACGAGTTGCCCCTTGTGAGGCCGCCTACCTTGGCAGTAACCCCGCCGTCAAAGTCAGAGTCTTATGTGCCCCCACCAATATCGGTGTCATCCAGGTAGGTTACTTTGGCAAATCCCGTTGATGAATTTCCCCCCTGAGACTAACATGACAATTAGGCATCATATGGCGCTCTAGAGAATGTCACGGTCGAAGCTCTACGGCTTGACGAAGCTGATCTCAATACCAAGCGCATGCTGGGACTCATGGCATTTGAAAAGAACCAACCTCTTTACGTCCAAGTCATCCAGAGGATTCTGAGAGATATGCGTGTCGAGCAACATCTTGCCGGCGGAACGTTCGATTACATCAAGTTCGCAGAGCGACTCCGGGCCGAACGACTCATGCCCGACCAAGAGAGAGCTCTGAAGCAACGCCTGGATACCCTGGAAAGCTTCATGGTGAAACAGCAGATTGTTAGACGTTCGGGCAACAAGCCCCCGACGAAGCGCTACGGAACGGATTGGACTCCCAAGGTAAATTTAGTAAACAATCGGTCGGTCATTATGATGAGTTATCACCTGCTTACTTAATAAAACCAGGCGGGCGAGCTAATCATCGTCGACCTCACATGCCCATGTATCACGGCCCCCATGGCCTGCGCCCTATTCAACATCTCCCTCTCAATATTCCTCGGCCAAGATTCCTCCGCCATCGGACGCGTCATCGCCCTCGACGAGGCCCACCGCTACATGGGCGACTCGTCCGAATGCGAAACATTCACCAACAGCATCCTAACCGCCATCCGCGTGCAGCGCCACGTCGGCGCCCGCATCATAATCTCCACCCAAGAACCGACAATTTCCCCCAAACTTCTCGACCTGTGCAACACCACCATCGTCCACAGATTCTCTTCGCCGGATTGGTTAAACGTACTGTCCAAGCATCTGGCAGGAATCTCCAAACTCTCCTACGTCACACAGATGGCGGCCTCCGACGAGCCTTCTTCTTCCTCTTCTTCTCCAGCCTCTACCACACCGCCCGAGAACCCTATCCTCGGCCTCTTCGCTCAAATCGTCGATCTACGACCCGGCGAGGCCTTAATCTTCGCTCCCAGCGCCATCGTGGCCATGGAAACGGAAGCAAAGCGCGATAAGGATAAGATTGTGCCCAGGAAGTTGGCGCATAATGTCTTGCGCGTCGTTGTCAGAGAGCGGATCACGGCTGATGGTGGTCGGAGCGTCATGGCGTCTTAAAGATAAAAACGGGCGTTTTTGTTTGGGGATTGGGAGTTGGGATAGGAGACAGGACGAGTCTTGTTGTTTGGCGGGTTGGTCCGGTCATGATTTGTTTGTTTTAACTTTTGTACAAAGAGGCGCAGAGAAGGGGGTTTCGGGTGTGAATACGGGTAGGTTAGGTTCCCTCCTCCTATCTCTGTTTTGATAGAATAATCGCCGGTCTTATCTTTAAGACCGGGATATGTAATGTGATACCCTAATAGATAATCATCGCGTATTATTCTGCATAAGCAAGGCTCTAACTAGCCGACTACACACTCCTATGAATTAATGTTAACCTCCTGGTAGCCGGACTTGTCAAAATGTCTTTATTGTGTGCACCGCTTATTAAATACACGTTCCTATAAGAAGGGAATAAATGAAAATATCATCATAACAAACACAATCACCTATTATCAACATCAACCTTGATATTCTCAATCTATCATGACCCGAATGCCTTTAGAATCAAGTTTTGGTCTGGGAACAACCAAATCATATCTCATCTCAACATCATCCGATCTAGTCTCATACAATGATAAATGCGGTCCTAGACGTCGCATAACAAGCGCAGAGGCCATGTATAGCTCTGCATAAGCAAGACTTAAGAGTGACAAATAAGATTAGTGATAATACTCCATATAATCTGGGAAACGGAAAACCAAAACCCAGAAGTTAAAAAGAAAAAAAAGAAAAAAAAGGAACCTACTTCATCCCTAAACATTGCCTCGTCCCCCGCGAGAAGGGGAACATATATTTCTCGCCAGTACGATCACGCTGACCGCGTTCATCGAGCCATCGATTCGGATCAAAGATTTTGGATTGTGGAAATGCCACTTCGTTATGGTGTAGGATGTACGAAGTCAGTGATATTGGCGTGCCTTTCGGGATGACGTACTCGCTCTTCTCAGCCGGGACGGGGATCTTGGAAGATGGCCTGTAGACCAGGGGCTCGTCGGGGGATATACGTGGACTACGGCTGCTGACGCCGTAGGAGAGTCTGAGGGCCTCGCTGATACAGGCGCTGTGCAAGCAAGCATGGTTCTTAGTAAAGCAGGTAGGTTAGGTAGGTTAAAGGAGAAAGCGAGGCAGACTTATCAGGTATGGTAACTTTTCCATCTCGTTCCATAAGGGGTGTGACCACGGGTCAGGAATGGCGGTTTCTAGTTCCTCCGTGAGCCTTTGGCCGATTTCCGGGTTGTTAAGAACGTGATAGAACAGGACACTGAGGGCTATAACATTGTCAGTCAAGGGTTTTTGATTCGGCCATTCCGAGCTCACATACTCCAACCGGTTGTCTCGATGCCGGCACCAAGTATGAGTTCTCCTTCCTGCCGGAGCCGCTCAACCGTTCTCTCCTCCTTGGGCAAGTCGCTCTCGAATAACTCGTGGAAGACGCTCGCAGGGAGTCCCTCTTCCTTTTTCATTTCACGTCGCATGTGGACTTGCTTCTGAACCTGGCCGATCTCTTCTCGGAGGTCCTACAGATGGGGACTGTTGTCAATCTCCATAGTTTCAATGGATAGAAACACCCGGCCAGTGACAGAAGGGCGCACTCACCGCTTGATACTGTGCGTGTACTTTCATCGTTGGGGATAGAGCGGCGGCTAATGCGCTATCTTCACATCAGCAATCCACCGTCAGAAGTCAACACAAGCCCTTTCTTACTCTGGTAACAGTTTTATAATTGGGAAAATGAATGGGAGCTGTCGAACGTAGGGACCGGACTCCGTTCCCGCGACCATCGCCGTATGGAGGTTACTGTCAAATGACGGGTGGTCTAGAAAGCTGTACGACTTCCCAAATGCGTAGGTTGATACAACATCGCCTACAAAACATATGAAAGCGGCCGCTATGTCTACCGGCTCGCCAGTACCTTGATGAACCAGAAGTTGACGGCAGAGTTTGTCGACGTTTTCGTGGATCATAGGCTCTAGTTTAATCACGGAGCCCTTGGAAAAGTATCGGTTCATGGCTGCTCGGCGTCGTCGGTGTAATTCATGGTTGACGGTTGAAAAAGTAGACTACGTCAGTCCATCAGGGTCCCGAATCAATCCGAACAACAGCAGCATGTTTGGGCACTGTACACCGTCCATACTGTCATACTCAGTCAGTTTCTATGTCCTGCATAACAGAACCGGATAATGGTTGCAAGCTCACCCTCCTATAACATCAACGCGGTGTGCAGCCTTTTCCCGTCGCGCCGCGTTGCTATAAACAGTATCGTAGAATAACGGGTCGTTGCAGTGTAGTTCGTCAGGGGTTATTCGTACGATCGGACCATACACTTCATGTAGCTTCTGAACCTGGAAGGTGAATTGACCGTACAGCCAGGCATCGTAGTAAGCCTCATACCACCATGTAGCAGCCGCAAGTTTTGGTCCTGGATAATGGGAAAGGGGGTGGAAGTATAGACGATAGATGACCTGAGCTGCCGAATATAGGATACCCCCAGCAACAACGATAGCTACAAGTGTAAAGGCAGAAAGCATAATGACAAGATAATGCAACTGTAAATAAATATCTCGAAAAGACTCTACAGACCAAATGTGATGAGAGCGGAGCGGAACGAGTGGCCTCTGAAAAGGCAGACGCCTATCACGCTCAGAAAGAGCCCCGCGTCCGTCGTTTATATAAACCTTCCACAGAACGGCAACATCAACTCTCGGAGAGTTCCGCTTCGAAGCTAATGTATCATTTGACAAAGTTGCGTTGCCACCTGGTTAGCCAGGTTTAGATCGTCATAATCCGGGGTTTAGTCGTAAAGTTCTCGGCATACTCAAAAGAGCGCAGTACAGAGTAATGCTGAGGGATAGGGCCATAATACCCCACAGTGCCATCAGCTGACCACAGTCACCGAGTAGTGGTGGAATCATGATGCCTTTCTGTTCTTCGACTGTCGGAGATCCTAGAGATCGGTGCTCCCTTTGATATCATTGGTGGCATTCTTCTAAGTGCTTTAGCCTGTGAATACCAATCGGGGCTCGTACCCCACATATTACGCCGACCATTTTCCTTTATACGACGGGGACGTAGCTATTCGGCAGCGAACCGGTGGTTCCATTTGTCATGTCAAACCGTGGACGGACTCAGATGGGTAAAGATCTTATCGCAGCTCGAGCTGGTTTTCGGACCCAGGCCTGTAGATGCTCGGGCGCTCATAGATGAGGGGTCGTGTGGAGGTTACTCCATAGGGGTCGGTAATGGAAGCGTTGTGGTGAAGCCTACTACGACCTCATGTCTTGTAAGCTTGTCTCCAGACAGGGATTTATAGACGATCGATCGCACAAACCACCATCCAAAGACGGGAGACCGGCATAAAAGCGTGGACTTGACGCACGGAGAAGCCGCACCGACATAAAAAGAAAGCGAAGGATCGTTGCAGATTCCACCCTAGTAGCGCATATCTAAATACAAGAAAGCGGACTAGGAAATGGATCACGACCCAGCCAAGAAGCACGTTCTACCATAGTCCAGATAGGTTTCCATGAAGAATTGGCCTGGCTGCGGCCTGTTTGGGATACATACATAAATCTGGGAAAGCCAGTAGTCCAGAACTATAGGGCTCTAGTGATGAGCTTCTATCGGACAATTGTACGCCGCGGTCCAATACTCGTACCTACTTACAAGTTAGTCCCGAGGAAGCTGAGTTTAGCAGATATAACTTAGTTCGGTAGCAATAAGATGAGGGAAAAAGAGAAACCATTCCTTAAGTAGGTACTCTTTCAGAGATTTGCTCCTCCTATGGCGGCGGTATTGGGGCTGTTGTTTCAAGCACCACAATGGAACGTTAGGTACCTAGCTTTACCGTGCGACTGGCCACCTGGCAACGATGTAGATGAGAGAGGGACGCGAACAACAGGGCTTGAAGCGCATATAAGGTATTACCTACTTTATCCGAAAACTACCAAGTTGCATTGAACCTTCCCAGAGTCTCGCGGTATCTTGATAGGGTATTTGAAATCAGCACAGCTGCAGTTGCCCTATGTTGATCAAGACGAGGGCAGCTGCGGTCCGCCGACCTACATGTATTCATGTACGTGTAGATGCGTACCATACATAAGGTACATAACATCATGATGTTTGTGTAACGCCGATAGACGGCTTATCGACCGAAGAAGCCTTTTTAAGAGTCGCCCACATATCTGTTGCGTCGTTGATCATTCTGGCTCGTAGTGTAAAGCCGGACCCCGGTAATAAGACTCGGAGTCCCTCAGATGGATAATTATTTGATTTGACTACCTACTTTACCCGGCCAGGTCGTCAGGGTGCAAATTCAGGAGTCTACTCCAGTTCGCTGCAGCTTCTATCTCCCGGCTTCGCACTAGTTTCTTCAAGTCTAGATGTTTCACTCGGAACGGTTCATTATCCGTTTGGGCATCAATTGAATTCGCTGTTTACATTTGCTTGCTATAGAACCAATACCTAGCCCAGCTAGTTTAAAAAGACCGATACCCTACCGCTCATGCCGGCTAGTTCGCTTCCACATGTCTATGAAGACATAACTCTCACAAGGGGAGAGTCCACCAGAGGCTCGTGAACAAGGGGTCCATATCGTTAGCGTACTGCTTTTGCTCCATTGCCGTCATGATTGCCTTCGTATCTCTTCATTCAATCATTCTCTTAGTCAACTCAATTATCGCATTTCTTCTGTGCCGCGCGTAATGCTCTGGGGTATTTATGCATGCAGGAGAAGCCCGTTATAAAGCCAACCGGGCACTTCTCGATAAAAGCCTGATATGCTGAATTCAAAGCAATGACAGGGGGAGGCTCGGGAGAGCTTCTGCTATGCAATTCGGTATCAAATATCTAGCTAGATTAGTTCACCTCTTAGGTTGTGTGGCGCTCCAGAGACCTTTCGAGGTCTCGACCACCTTGTTAGCGTCAGCTCCCGGCCGCAAACTTGACGGGACCGCAGCTGAGGTAGGAGGAGGCGCGGTTCCGCCCATCTCAATGTCACCATCGCGAGTACTCGAGTAACCCGAATCACTTGCGCTCATCCCCACACCACTGTCCCTAGTCAAGGGTGCAGCACCCCTAGGAGGCTCGGCCGAGCGCGAACCGTCCATCAGTTGGGCATTCCTTTGGTTTGCTTGGCCTTCTCTTAGCTTGTTAATGGCCCGAACTGTGTCGATTGCTGCGTGCAATGTCTTTCGTGCATTGAAGTTCTTCTTGACCGTCGGTAGTAGGTTCTGGCCCTTACTGCCGTCTGCATTGACGAAGGGATGTGATAACGCTTCATGGGCAGTCATGCGTTTGTTGGGATCGACTGTCAGACATCGACGGATGAAATCTTTGGCGTTGTCGCTTACCCCACGCCAGTAATCGCTTGGTTGAAAGCTGTAATCCGCATTCAGAATGGCCTGCATCTCTTCAAAGTCCGTCTCGCGGTCAAAGGGGGTATAACCACATAGTAGGAAATACGTGATAACCCCCATGGCCCATATGTCCACCGGCTTTCCATGGCCAGTTTTCTTGAAGATTTCGGGCGCCATGTACCCAGGGGTACCACAAGTGGTGGTCAAGACGTGGAACTTTTCCTCGTCCATTATGCGCGAGAGGCCAAAATCGGCAATCAGAAGGTCGGCATTATCTTCAGGTGTGCGAAATAACAGGTTTTCTGGTTTGAGATCACGATGGACGATGCCATGATCGTGGAGGTATGCGACGGCAGATAGGGTGGCGCGGATCAGTTCTGCAGCATCGGATTCGTAATACGACCCCTTGCGGCAGATTCGATCAAAGAGCTCTCCTCCGAGGGCCAAGTCGGTCACGAGGTAGAGGTTGTTCATGGTTTCGAAGTAATCGACAAGGGTAAGGATGTTGAGGTGGCCCATTGAAACCTTCTTAAGGACGGCGATCTCGTTTCGTACCTAAACAACGTGGCCAACCAGTTAGTTAGGCCTGACTAATACGAGCGACGGAACGTACCATGTGCTCGCGGCCGGCCATGAGCTTTTTGTTGATGACCTTGGCGGCATAGTATCGGCCGGTATCGATATGAACGCACTCCTTCACAACCGAATATGAGCCAGCGCCCAGGGTTTTGCCAACCTTGTAACGGCATGGCTGTATCTGTGCATTCGGTTTACCTGGTGAGCCGTCATTGGCGTTGTCGGGATTCCTACTCATGATCGGAAGTAGGATAGAGAGTAGAGGTCCCGCAAAGTGAAGTCCAAATTAGGTACTTGTGACGGTTGTCTCAGCTTGTATATAAGGGCTTTTGTCGCCTTGGCCGGGCTTCAAGTTGAGCGTAAACTTGCGAAAAGAGAATGCAAGCACCACCTGCTGACGAAAATGACTTGTCTTGAAATGACATTCACTGAGCCTCAAATAGGTAGTGATTCGAGCTGGCCTCTGATAGGTAGCCCTCCAACTTTGAGATACCTAAAGTATTCGGACTGTCCGTCTAGTGCCAGCGGGTTTGAGTGGGGTGATACCTATCTACTTACCTTAGGTACCTAGGATGGTAGGTAGACCAGGGAAACTGTTATGCCCAACCAACATTGAAACCTAAAAGTTTGCGACTTGTTGTGTACCTGTGTGGGTGCGCTAGGTGATTCAGTCGCCTCAACTTTGACTGTCACAACAGCAATAATTATCAGTACCGTTCAAGTCTAATGCTTCAGGTTTTAACACAGGAATTCCCAAGTTCTAGTCAACCTTCGTTTCTTCAAGTTGGCCAAGACAATTCAAAGGTCTTTGTAAGCTCACATGCAAATAGGTATATACTTTCAGGCTGGCTGATGTACCTACTTACCTTAATAAGTTGTCTTGTGCCCTGAATCTGTAGGTCTATGTACTCGTAAAAGGCGAGGGGTGGTTGTCGCCCCTCTTGGAAAGCCACATCTGCCCCTCCCCCTCAGTCGGCCTAGTTGTAGATTAGTCCTAGCTTATAAGTGGGGCTCTTAGCGTGTAGGCAGGGTTAAAGATAACAATATTGCCAATCAACTGGGGGTATCTTGTTTTATGTACAGAATCTCTTTTTAACCTTGTCGGGTCGTATAGGTATTGTGCCAGTCTTGGGCAGTGATAAGGATATGGCTTTATACTCATATTGTCCCCTTCATGACAAGCTGTTTCCGAGTACGCTCTCGGTCCTATTAGGTTCGATTATCAATATCCAATGCGACCAAGTCCTGAAAGCTTTCAAATATGTAGCCGGGGTATATTGTTTAGAATCTGTGGCCTAGCTTACTCTAGCCTCAAAACAAGCACTACAGAGGTAGTAACCTAGAAACATGCCAAATTACCAGGACTTGGGCTCTCAAATGTCTAGAGTAATAATGCAAATTGATCAGAACTTCAGCCATCACCAACCCTCACCCCCCCCTTTACGCATTGACTTTTTAGAGCTGAGTTTCTTCTTTTCTTTGAGCCTCTTTTCCTGGAAAGCTTTCTCTCTGTTTGCTATTAGGCGTGGCTCATAGCTGCATCTACTAGAAAGGCAGAGGCAGATTACCTACATATCTTTGTGTTTTTGGGCCTTGACTTCGGCGGTAGCAGCCGGCACATGTTCCTTGTAAATCCGGTTCAACTCGTCCATAAGTTTCTGGCGATTCTCATCCGTGTTGGCAGTTCTACTCCTCTGAGTTTGTGCTTGAATTGTAATGGAGTCATTTCGCATTGAGTAATACCGCGACGACCTCAACGCCGGTCGTAATATCTTGGGCAGCCCCTTAGACAGCTCAGCAACAGTCCATACTGTTGTTGCCTTACTCTCGGTCCTGTTCTTAGCTTAGCAAACTGCTCTCTGGCGTTATTTGAGCCAATGCCTTCAACACAACATACTTGTTCACATGTTGGCCACCTGGCCCGCTTGAACGCGAGTAGCTCACCTGACCCTTCGGTAGAGCCTCTTCATTGAAGGACGAGCGCCATTTCCGAGCTTCTTCCAAATCATCCTGGTCTAGCAACGCATCGTGTGCCTGGAACCTGGCAGTTCTTATATGGATCGGACATAGCGCCGGAGACAATACAGCCGGGATTCGAACTGTCCTGAGGAGTATACTGGATGGCATATTTTGCCGGTATGTATTGTGTTGATGCCTCAACCTGTACTACTCGTAGAGATCAACTCATGCTGTAGGATGCAGCTGCAATACGGTCACAGCTGTTGGTCCTTTTGGAAAGCGATTACAAGTAATCTTTATAGGGTCAAACCAGAACGAATTTACGCTAGTTCAATTGGGAGGAAAAGACCTGGGTCAGAAAGAAGAACAAATATAGACCGTAAATTCTGGGTTTCGGGACCTCAGCTGTCTCCGTGCTGGGAGTCGGAACTCGGTGCAAAAGAACTTTGTTGATCGCATTTCCCGGATTGATAGCTTTATGCATGCATATGTGCCTCCTCAATAGGACACTACCTAACCTAATCTAACCTAGGGTTTCAGCCTCAAATTGAGGCTCAGTAAACCGGTGATTTTGGTGTGATGTGACGCACAGACCATGTGCTACTAGTCTTTTTACTGTCACGGAATGATGAGGCCCTCCCTTTCCGAGTACAAACAGCCACCTGTAGATATGTCCCACTCCAAATGCTATCCTGAGTTAGGTTAACCCATAGGTAACGGTGACATTTCCTCTCAATCGTGACTCTTTTGTTAGAGTCGCATGGCGTGCCGTGTTGTGAGCACTCCCGCGTTGTTACACATTGCCGGTGTCCTGAGGTCAAAGTAAGACTGATCTTTGTTCGTTGCTTGACTGCTATGGCATGCTCAAATTATCAATGCTGCCAGATACTGTTGCTGGTCTGTCAAGTCTGTAAATACCTACATACTTATCCTAACTTTGGCTTGTTGCTTTGACATCATCCAAGGTCAAGTAATCTACATAGTGTCCACTATACATACCAACCACCAACCACTCTTTTGTTTCTTGTTTCTTATTACTTACCCACCTATCAGTGACAGTCAGCTCAGCCCAGTCTACCCGACAACCTGTCTGCAGGTGGTCTACCTGGCGCAGGGCAAACGGCATCTCACAAGTCCAGCAAGGTTCTGTCCATTATTATTATCCCTATCAATAGTCTTGAGCCCAATGCAGTGTACAAATCTTACCTCTGCTCTACGGTAGGTAGTTGGTGTCGCGGTAGACCGCTTTCCACGTTCTCAACAGAGTCCTCGTCTCTAACAGGCGCTTTCTGTGTGCATCGTACGATCACATCAAGCAACCTTTGCACCTTTCAGCTGCACACTCCAACTCGGAAAGTGGGAGGGTTATCCCGTCGAGTCTGCCTATTACCTCCTACGCCCTCTTTCAAAGAGGTACCGCATCACCATACCAAAGAGCTGTTTACCTCTGTCATTGTCCCGCTTCTTGCAACAGAGGGCTGGCCATTGTCAAAAGGTAGCCCTCCCCTTAGATCAAAGCGATCTCTTGTCGGGCGCACAATTTATAACTGTCTTTGGATTCCTCTGTACAAGCTGCGATTGCCATTTGGTTGCCAAGGCATGTGTATATGTGGGCACTATCCACTGAACGTCTGGAAGGAGCACTGTATCATCCATCCCACTATATTCCCAAGCATCCACAGCAAGACGACAGTGACTCGACGTTACAGCTCATCTCATCAGTCCAAAGTTACTATTCCTTTGCCGGAATCTCTCAACCAGATTCACGGCTTTGGGGATACCGCGTTTGATTCCAGTTACGAGTTTTTAGGAGGGTGCAACCGACCGAATTACCTACTTACCTAGCCATCCACCCAGGCGCCTGTCCGAGTCTCCGAGTCTCCAATACTGCCGATCCAATCTGCTACCTAATCGGGGCTGTCTATCAGCGACGTGACGCCACCTTAACCTCTCATTTTCGAAACACATGCTTCCTTAGGGTAATCGATATATATCGATACATAACGTCTAAACACTACTCACTTGCCGATGCACGTTTCACCACGCCCATTGCCGCAGCTGGCTCACTCGCGTTAAAACTCAATGGCGGACAATTCTCCTAGGGTCCGGGCTTCTGCCAACCTGGATGTCATTTCACCGGCACCCGTTCATCCCTCTTCTCCTGTCATTGTGCCATCACTTCAAAACCAGGCAGACACGTATTCTAATGCGTCCTTGCACCGAGCTAGCGTGTCTCTTTCACCATCAGTCTCAGACACATTTAATTTGAATTTCTCTGGGCCAAATAACCCTGCATATGGCGAACCAGAGAGGGTTAGAGATGCCTCGTTGCACACCTCTATAGAAGAAGCTTTGTGGACGCTTGGATCATCATCTAATCGGTCTTATGGCCGGGGCCCTGAGCCGGATAAGCTAAGCAGATCTTTCCAGTCTTCAGCAATGCCCACAGCTGTGAAAGAACAGGATGGCCGGTTCGCTTCAACCATTGGAAATAGTTCAACGGACGCTTGGAAACAGTCCAATCCTAATCCGATTTCCCAATCAGGTCCATATCAATTCTTCCCAAGAAGTGGACAAGATGGTTTGAACAGGCATAACACCAATCTTGCCCAACAACGCGACGGGAACTTGTCTACAAATTACCCAGAGCAGTACAGCACTGGTTACCCAGTTGACACCCAAACTAGAGTAGACAACATCGTTGCTCATGCTGCTGCTGCCGCCGCTGCAAACCCGTCATCTGACAATCATTGGCCCTCGCAGAGCATCCTTCCACCTTATCAAGCCAGTATGCGCCAAGAGCCCCCGGTACCATATTCCTTTCCACGAGACTCTGTTGCATTTGCACCAGCCACCCCTTACCTGAGTGGAGGTGGATATGGGGGGACGGCTCTAGCAACTTTCCCCGCGGCCCCCAACAGTGCAACCTCGCCGCCCCGAGGCGCCTCGGCCTTTACTCCTATATCTACGAACTCGGCAGCTAGTCAACCACCGAGTATCTCTAACTCTCGGCAGCAAAATTGGGATTCCTTCCTACGAGAAGAGCGCCAGTATCTTGTAGAGGGTAAATGGTCCCGGTTCCCCGACGGCTCACGCATCTTTATCGGTCTGTCCTTCTTTATCCCTCTGTTCGTGTAGCTACTGACGCTAGACAGGTAACCTATTATGCGAGGCTGTGTCAAAAAGAGCAGTGTTCGACGCCTTTTCAAGGTATGGCCGCCTTGCCCAGATATCTCTCAAGCAGTCCTATGGCTTTGTTCAATTTCACACTGCCGAAGATGGACAAGCTGCCATGAATGCCCTCCAGGGGATTGAGCTCTGCGGTCGGAAACTTAGTATGTATTCTTCATTATATGCTCCCTATGCTGGTGGTTAATAACGATTGTTAGATCTTGAATTCTCGCGGGTCCAAAAGAAAGATGGCGAGGGCAATCGAAGTAAACGAACGAGACGTGGCAGCGATCCGTCTAATACTAACAGAGGTCGGCCGGATGGTGGTCATTCGAGTAGACAACCTTCTCCACGGCGTGGATACCATCGCCAACAAGAGTCTTATGACAACAACGATCGAGGCCGGTCTTACCGGCAGAGTAGCTACTATAAAACCGAGAGTGGCCCCTATGAAGAACGCCGCAGGTCACAGTCACCCGTCCATAGAAGCCATGATCGTTACAGGCAGCGCTCACCGAGTCCCCGCCGTCGAGATTCCGTGGAATCTATTCTCCGTCTTCCCCGTGATCCCGGAGAAGTCGTTCCTGACGTACGAATTGTTCTGCTCGAAGAAGTAGACCGGGCCTTTGTTTCATATGTAAAAGAGGCGTTTCGTCGTCATGGCTTGACAATAGCCGTTATGTCTGGGGTCCCTTATTCTCACCTCGATGCGATGATTCAGCGCGAGGTTCTATGGGGAGTCGATGCTATCGCAGAGCTTGATGGCCGTGCACAACAATCCCACAGAATCGGGTTGCAGATATTTGATCGATCTGCTGGGCATGGAAAAGTGCGGTTCGACCAATACAAAGACCTGGACCCGGAGACTGCTGCTCAACTAGTCATTAGGGCCAAATCGACTTCCAACCCGACTTCATACCCATATAGTAGTGCCCGGTATACGTCGGCTAGTCATAGGCTAGCAACCCCGACCATCCAGTACGGCTTTCCAAGTGCCGCACCCCCTATCGAAGGCAACTCTCTTCAAACTACCGATCTTCGGAGAGTCATAGACTCACTGAACGGACAACAAGACCGGACCCAACTGGATGTCCATACTGTGCTTGCCACATTACAGGCTAGCCCGCACGGAGCAACCAACGGCCATTCTTCTTCAGCCACGCCTTCTGGTGGTCACTACCGAGATCCTGTCCATGATGTCCAGAGCATCATGAACCAACTTCAAAGGTTCAGGCAGTGATACGATGCCTGATTATTGGCCGCTTTCTTCATGACACACTTTGACTTAATTTTCCATCGGAGGCGTCCAAAAGATTATGTGATGTGTAGTGATTCCCCCTCTAGCGAAAAAGGTTGCATAAAACGGCGTTTTCCGCCATGTCCAAGCCGTTTTGGTATTTGGACTTCTTATCGTTTGGTTGTTCAGTTTATGGGTACTCCAGCCCTCGTCTCCCCATCATACCGTGTTATTTAACTAGCCTTCCATGGTGTCAATGCCATCAGGATTTGGTAAACAGCGATAACCCAAGAGCGTGGGTAGGTGCGCAGGGTCAAGGTGTCAACGGCTGTTGGGCAGCCGCGCTCAGTTACAAGACTTTGCACGCCACCATGTTAACTATAACTATTTACACTGTTACGCGTGTTTTTGCATAGCAGCAACAATAGCAACAGCGGCAATAGTAACGTCTACCCTGCGCACCTAGCAATGCTCTAACACAATTGGTAGAGAGAAGACTTTTCGTGACTGAGATGTTTCATCGACCGGTTTGCTCACGGCCAAGGTGTCATACGCTGGATCACTCTAGCCGAAGGCCTTGGTGTTGAAGATCTAGCTTCCCTTTGCTGCATATTCCCTAGCCATAGCAGTTGATGAACTGAAGGAGGGGTATAGGTATACCTACCCCAACAGCTTCAAGTTCAAAATCAAGTCCTTTGAAGATAACAAAGAAGACATGGCATTCAAGGATCTTTGCGTTATTGCTACAATCTTATATGTACTTTTATTGCTGTATATTTGGTACAAAGTTGCTGTACACTGGACCGTCATGCCGCTCTATCTATAAAGATGATGTCCTTGATCCGATTTATAATGCAAAGTCCTCGCACACTATCAAATGCAAATAATGTGCTACTTGCGCCCTTTTGTCTTGTCTCTCGCCCCGAAATATGCTGAATGGGAATATACTTTAATGTCACATGGGTTTATCTATCAAGACCCAGTAAAAGCCGTCTGACCTTGAGAGACGCTTCCTCCATGGCAGCCTTAGCATCTCTGGTCTGTGTAGGTGCCGACTTCGCGATCCAGTCGCCAAGCTGCTCTCGGAGTGTCTCGGCCTCCTTACCCAGAGTATCGATACCACGGTCCTCACACGCGAGAACCACCTCGTCGTCCACGAGAGCACCGACGTCGCCCCCCTCGCGGATAAGCGCATCATCGGCCACAATATGGCGTATGGCCCTCGCTGCATGTGACGAAGCGAAGGGGACATCAAAGCCGACTTTATCCCAAATCGCATTACCCCTATTCAAAGAACGGCAAATATGTCCGTCTGCGACCTTCTCTAGAGCGGGTGAAAGTTCGGTGCCGTAACCGTCGACATGCGCCAAGGCGCGAAAACTCGCAGCCCGTCGCGCCTCGACGGATTTCCGGATAACGCTCATCTGCTGGGGGATCCGACACGTATACGGCGTCATGCGCGGGAAGAGTAACACGATGATCGGGGTGAATTCCCCGCAGACTAAAACGACGAGCGCGAAGAAGGGGAGACGCGTCATGTCGTGGCGTACGCGGGAGCGGAGAAGGAGTAGAGACCGGCTGGGGTTTACGCGCTCGCTTTTATTCGCGGTGGATTTCGTCCCCGGTCGCGTGGCGTCGCCGGGTCGGTCATGTTTTAGGAGACGGCGGTTGGCGAAGATGGCTTTTATTCCGGCCCAGTAGAAGGATAGGTAGGTTTTGCCTACTTTGAATAGGTGCTTGACGAAGGCTTCGTCTTTTTCGCGCGCGGGGAGGTTTAGTGGTGGGGGACGGGTTGATGCCGGGGGGTTTAACGGGTCGGAGAGAGGGTTTGATGGGGGTTGGGGTTGGGGCGGAGGGGCGGTTTCGAGTTCGCTTGCTGAGGGTTCCGGGTTCTTGGGGGTGCTTTTTTGTGGTGTTGTCGATGTCGAGGTCGAGGTGGATTCTAATCGCCGTTGGGTTGTTGTTTTATTGTTTTGGTTCTCCGGCGGGAATATTGGACGTGACGGAGAGGTGCGTGGACTCGTGTGTATTTGCTGTCTTGACTCTAGCGACAGACGGAGACCAATGGCTGTTGACGTTGACGTCGACGTTGACGATGACGAGGTCCCGTGTCGAAGCAGCGCTTGGTGGAGGCGCACGAGGCGCGCTCCGGAATTGAGGCTCATTCAGGCTGGTTCTTTCTCGCCGTTTTGGGAATTGCGATGTTTCGCATGTAAATGGTGGTGAATTGAATGTGTGGAATACTCAATTTTTGAGAACAGAAATTCCCAGAGATGAAATACTGTGGTCTAGGTCAATGTCAATATCAACGACGTCAGGACCTGACAATCGTAATAGGAAGTAGTGACAAAATGGGTCCGAGCTCGGTTAGGAAATTGGCGGCGGGTTTTAGGGGTCTACGAGTAGCCATAGGGATCTACGCCTTTTGCCAGGAACAGGTAAAGAGGGGCACTGGAAGGAGCTGTGAATTCAACGTAGCACAAGACGGGAGTGACGCCATGAGACCAAGACATTTGCAATTTCACAGCAGCAAGACAATACAGGAGCGAACAACAAAAGTTTCCTTCTCTTTATTTATAGCTTGGAAGCTGGGTTGACAAAAGCAGTACATTCAATCTCCATCTTAGCACCGAAAGGCAGCTGGTAAACCGCGACGCAAGTTCGGCACTAGGTTACATTCTTTTGCATCAGCTTGTCGTCCAAGACAACGAACAGGATCCCAAACCACCGCCAGGGGGATAACTTACCGGCTTGGGATTTATATCTGCAAAGAACTCATCATACGCCTCATTCATAGCCACAAAATCATCCATGGTCGTCAAGAAGACATTGATCTTCACAATGTTCTCCAGGCTACTACCAGCTGCTTTCAGGACGGAAGACAAGTTCTTGATCGCAACGCGCTAGGAGGATTTATAAGAGTTAGGTGGTTAATTTCTAGCTAATGGCACAGATAGGAGTTGTCTCACGGTTTCGTCCTTGACGCCTCCCTTTGGTATCTCTCCGGTCACCGGGTCCTTGCCGATGCTGCCGGAGCAATACACCATACCGCCATATTTGACGGCTTGTGAGAATTGCGGTAGCGGGGCCGGTGAGTCTTTTGTTGACACTGCTTCTTTGGTGGGCGACATATCTCTAACCTCTGATTCAATTGCAGTTTGGCTTTTTGGATACAGTTGTCTAGTATTTGTTCTAGGCCTGTTGGAGAGTATTACCATTCTATACGAGTTAGATATTCTACCCGGTCGCTTGATGAACCGCGCTACCAACCTAGCAAACGGCTTCTGGTGGAGATACCGTGTGAGCACAGTATCGTACTGTATACTCCCATTAGCTCTGGACTAAGCCTTCGGCAGTGATGGTAGCGCAGACTCCTTGTCAAGCATCTAATAACGACCTCCGATGCGCCAGCGGTATTGCCTTGTTTCTTAGGTAATAACTGCATTCCTTTCTCAAAACCCTCGTCTCTCACATATCTCATAGGTCGCCAGATTTTCAGCCAAATCATCTACCGGTGCCACGGACGCGCAGGGACTTGCTACTTTAGGGTAGGCCCGCTCCAGTAGGGATGATGTTATCATTTGAAAAGTTGGAAACGAATAAGACACAAAAGAAGATTGGATGTTAGGGGCCCTTCATATTCGTCATATTCTCAGATACTAGATAAGCATCCCTCTGAGCGGAAGTGGTTGAAACGTCCTTGCATCAGAGGATTGTGGTATATCCGCTACCTGAACCCGTTGGTCTCCGCTCGCTCCTCCAATATATCCCCCAGATACTCTAAAAGCCTATCAAGGATCATCCGCTCACCAAGTAGTATCTATCACCGCTCGCCCAGTCCCAGTTCCGTTACCGTTACCGTTGCCGTCGCCGTCGCCGTTGCCGTTGCCGTTTCCATTGCCGTTGCCGTTCCAGTTCCGTCCGTTTTCATGTCAGTTCCAGACATTTTGTCATCCTACCAGAGGAGGTAATTTAGACAACGCGGTCAGCAAGCCAGTTGCCGGCCTCAACAGCGTCGGAGCCATAAGAGAGATGAGGTAGGAGGACAGCGGCGCTGAGGACACCATTGCAGACCTGGTCGAGGCCCCCGCGGCAGAAGAACTTGGTCTTGGAGGTGGGGAAGCCGGGGATCTGGTTGCCATCGGTGAGCTTCTGGGTGTCGCCGAAGAGGACGACGGCCTTGATCTTGTCCTTGATGTTCTGAGGCATATCCTCAATGGCGCGGTGGTTGACGGCGCCGCCCTGCGAGTAGCCGCCGGTGACGATTTGCGAATTGGGGCACTTGGTAGCCGCCATGTTGAGGAGAGCCTTCATGCGCGCCTCCGAGAGGGCGTCAGTGCCGCCAGGGAGGTAGTTGGTGGAGAGGAGGGCAGCATAGTCGACGCCTTCGACGGCTACGCGGCTTGAGCCTAGACGTGCCTTGAGCTGATCTGCGACGCCCGGTCCGACGACGGTGCCCTAGTGGGTGAGTTAGTCGGATGTATGCTCGAGGACAATGAGATCTACGTACCATGTTTCCGATCTCCGTAGATCCGCGGGCAAAGATGAAGATGACATCTTTGCAAGGGCCGAGACTCAACTCGTTCTCAGTGGAGCGGGTTGCCCGGGTGGCCAAGGTCGTCTCGACCTGGGGAGCGATCGGGCTGGCGATGGCCAGAGAGGCAAGAGCGAAGACGGCGGAGAAACGCATGTTGAACGGTAGAATGTTCTTTTAGCCGACGGAAAGCTAGAAAGATGAAGGCGGATCGGGTTGCAGAGGAGTCAGGCGGGAGACCAAAGGGTTGTCAGGCGGGATCGAGTGAGTGATGCAGCTCTGTTTCTTTCTTCCTTGAACACCGGCCAGGACTCCTGTTCTTATACTTTGAAATCTGCCCTCCGGAGCAAGCCTATGTTCCTTAGTCGACGAGCGAAACTGTTCCCAAGCCTCGGCATTCTTTGCGACTCCATCCTCGCAAGCTCGTATCGCGATGGCGTTGAAACTCGTTTTCGCTCCTCTTTTCTTCTTCGTCTTCCACGACAAAGGCAGCCGAGGTTATGCAGGCCAGAACATCTCCTCGCAGACTCGAAGAAACCATCTAGATTCTTGGGATATCAGTATCAAAATCGCAAGAATTGCGAGTTGAAGTTTGAAGGTATCGCGAGCATTTCCTAATATGGGTTGTTTTATGTGGTATACAAACGAACCAATCGCAACTGACGGCTTCTCCCCACACAGCTGAACGGCCAAGGTCCCGGCCCCTGGAGTATTTCTGGGGTAAGCCCAATTATGAAGCGAGCTATCGCCCGGCCAAGATGACGGGCGGGCTCGGACTTGCCTTGTTGGAGATCTGAGGTGTTACGGCTCTTGGGGTTCTACCGTTCTACCGTTCTACCGTTCTAGCTCGTGGGGAAGCGAAAGTCTAATAAAAGTGTGGGGTAGCCCCGACTTTCTCATGTCCACCAATGGCAATGCCCAAAATCGACAACATGGCTATTGTAAAATGGATTTCGCTACCCTATCCGATGCTTGTTGTCTGTCCAAGATGTGGGTTAAAAAGCGTTCCGATCCATTGAGGGGCTAACTTACTAAACCCCAAACGCCAGGCGGGACAGGAGAAACACTAGTACTGCCACAGGGTTAGAATCTAGATGTTACCTTTCAACACTCTCCGCATAGAGTCAAGAGATTTTCCAAGCTGACTTAATCTATTTTCATGTAGCGGTAACATTCCAATACGACCAGTCACCTCCAGCCTCACTCAACTCCCGATTAGGCTCAAGGACCCTCTCCTTCCGTTCCACTTTGAGCAAAAGCCTCGGCTTCGAATATGGACACCTTTTGGCTTCCGCCAATTTTTCGCAAAGCACATTAGAGTTGGCGCGTAGTACGGTAGGTATCTTGGCTACCTGGTGGCTTGCGGGGTTGAAGTCCCGAATTCTGGGGAAGATATCGTTCTAATGCAACTCTACCTTGGTTAAGACGGCTTTGCCTGGTCTAGACGGCACAGAGGGACGGTATTGGTCACACTGCGGAAAGCATCGGCGATTTCAGTAGATACTTGAGCGGGTCACGGCGCTAAAAACCCTCCCAACAGGACGGCTTTCGGACGGAATGCGGCGCAGCACTCGGAGAACCCCGGGAGGCAGCTTAGATGTCGTGGTCCAGACTGCGGCGCTAAAATACAAGACGACGACCACCGTCCAAGAGAACGGCGCGGCGAGGTCGGGCGCTTCTCGTATGCAGCTTAGTCGTATGGAACCGCGAAATAATGCTACAGCTCGAGGGACTCCACAGACTATTTGATATCCAGATGTACGCTAGAAAATTCAACTGTTCACATGGCGTCTAACCCATGAGAACGCGCAAAGGCGTATAAGCCCTCGAATCTCACGTTGGTTGTCGGATGTGACGGTCCACCTTTGCGGTTGTCGGAATATGGTGAAGCTCCTGCTTTTTAGATATCACTTTTCAGGACATCATAGTGGTTCGCTCCCTTCTAGCGCGTGCTCCTTGCGCCGGTGGGAACAGCTTGCATCTTGATCAAGGTCGAAATGAACGAAACCCACCACCGCAGTACCGGGCGAGAAGACCAAACGCGACGAGCTCCGGTCCCGGACAGTGGTCGACAACCGCGAATCGTGCAAACGAACCGATTTCAGAGAAACGTGCCAAATGATGTCGAGCTCTGCTGAAACGAGCGTTCGTCGAATGTCCGGGTTCACTGTAGGTGAGTGGTCGGCTAGCCAAGTAATGCTATATGCCTTTGCGAGAAAAGTTGATTGCCATGTTTCTTGGAGCTCAACCTCACTTGCCGAGCAGAAGCCGGCTGAAGCGAGGCCATTGGCTGTATGAGCGCACCAGAAGTAAGTCCACCCAAGACTATTATTTATCTTCCAAATGGGCCTTGACGCACTGCCGGGAGTAGATCCCAAGCAGGATGCTTGCTGTTTGTTGTCGGATATGCTGACGTTGCGATTGCTTTGTTGATCAATGTAGCTCGGGCGGAAGGGAGTTCGGGCGGCAGCTGTCACGGTCACGACTCACGAACCTGATAATCGATAGATATTCTTATCTCATAGCATCGAGAAGACGCCGGCGCCTTTCTGTTCTATCCTTCGCACATTATATCCGAACATCAGTGCCCGGTTTGGCCAGTGTGCAATGAAAGCCTGAAAAGTTGAATGGCAATGTAACCTACGTGTAGAAGGCATGGTTCTACTCGTGACTTTGACTTGTAGATTGAGCGTTGTCGAGTATGTACCTAAGGTTAGGTATGTGTACAAAGCGTTCGGCTGCACCTACCCTAGAGTTCATAGCACCCCCTGTCACTCCCCGCCTTCGCATGCATGTATGTACGTGTAAAATCTTGCTCGAAGGTTTGCGTATCACAAGCCATCAGTTTTCTAAACGGCAATTAGGACAAAAACTATGTCTTAGGTATACAAATTTCCCAGAACATCTACGAGTAGGCCGCATTTATTACCTTTCTACATGGAATATTGCGTGTTGGAGCTTGGTATATGGTGTAGATCTCCAACGGTATGTCCCAAGGCCAGAAGGAGTTGCTATACGAGTACATATTCTAATGAAGTTCAGGTGCGCCATGAAGGTGCCTCTCGTAAATTAGACCAGCCACATGCACCCTTGCAAATACGTACATTGCCTTGTATCTCGGTGTTACCCTGTGGCTTTAATGTCCAATTCCTCAATTCTCACATTACATAGTACCCAACAACCTCAACACCCTCTTGAGCAGTTATGAGGTATTGGGAATACGCGTTTGCGCAATGCCCATGCAGCGCAAACACGCCACCAACCTAACACTCCACCTCTTGAGCCTCTTGAGTAGTACGCTTATTCCCGTTTTGTTGGGAAAGTACTGCCTTGGGTACCTTCCTGGCCTTGAGTATACGCGCTTTCAGAGTATAACAAAGCTAGGGATGTTTCAAGGCGGCAACCACTTGGACGGTTGGACCGTCGTGATTGCCATTGCACAGTGGTATACGAGCCTCTGAGACATGTAATAGGTAGGCGCACGTCTACCCAACTGCCTATCTGCCCCTTCCAACCTACATACCTAATCTTGAGATGCCATAGGTACTTACTTATTGATCAACTCCATCCTACCAATGTCTTTTCCTACCCTATGCCAACCAGGACGGATCAACAAACAACGTACTATATCAAACGGTTGGTTAACTTGCAAACAAGCGAATGCAACGGGCTGGAGATACATGATGGCTTGCTACTTTCTACTTTCCATGGTAGTACGCGGGTTTCCGTTTGCCTACCTTCGTCCCATAGGCATGACGGGTTACTACTTGGGCCATTGCGGTGGGTAATACGCCGCTGTGCGGTTAACAGGGAGGTAGGCATGTTGATGTGACTCAAACAACCTTGGACTTTAGAACTGAGTAGCCTGCCCGGGGGTTTGCCATGGTGCAAGACATTGCAGATCTACCGCCAGGCTGCAAGTCTTACGAAGTGGACATCATCTTCCAATATCCCCCCGACGGTTGGATGTAGGCAGGTAACATTATCTGGACCCTGTTTGTCGAGTGGTATGTGCTTTGCAGGTCGTGGCACCATAAGACCACAAGCCACGGCAGACCATACATATCCCATTGTCTCCATACTTGCCTATTAAGTTGCTGTGTTAACATGACATCGCTGCCTGACTGATACCCTCGCGGATTTATCCCCCGAAACTTTAGGTTTCCTCTCCATCGCCTGACTTACTAGGCACCTAGTCATAGTGGGTTTCCGCGTCAATAAGTAGCAGATACTAAGTACATGTAAGTACGTACTTCCCCCCCGAGACGTACCTTTTATCAATCACCTTTGCCTCTTCATATCTTATTCCTCCCACCTTGGTGCCGTATCCCACTACACTGGTACCTCAACTTATTCATTCACTAGATCTATCTCTAGAGCCTGGGAAGCTACCTATTCGCCTTCAATCCCATCTTGCGGTTGGCCTTACAGACGCGAACTACACTCGGGTGCGGGTGGACTCATGTGAAATAGCCACTATCCCAGCAGACATGAATACCACAAGACCGTGTTTCAATTTCAGAAGCGGACGCTGCAGGTTCGGAGCGCGGTGTCGATTCTCCCACGACTTGACTATTTCGACTACAAACCACCGCCCGAATGCAGGTCCCGGTAGTCGCCCACAGCGGCAAGAGTCGAGTGGAGGTGGAAGTGCAAGTGCAAGTGGGAGGAATCGGATACAAGAATGGAAGCAACTCCTTCATCAAGGGCGGTACTCTCCCACGCGTTCCATGGCCGACCGATTCTTCGAGCTGGCCGTCATGCTAGTTGGCGGGGAGGCGGGCGAATGCCAAGAAACCGTGAAACTACTCTCAGAGGAGGATGGTCTGAATTACGTTCGCTCGCTTGTCGACAAACGCTTGGTTTCTGCTGCCACTGATGGCGAAAGGCTCGACGTCTGGGCCAAGCAGTTACAGCCACTTTTGGCCATCATCACGCACGAACATGTCGTCGATTCCGCCGTGCTAGAACACCATGTTGCCACCATCTACAACTTCTTGCAGGGGGTTGGGAGCCGCCGTATGAAGGGTATGTTCGACTTCGCGGTCAAGCTGGCGGATTCGGCCCCCGTCACTGTCAGTGGGGATACAGCCAGTTCAGCAGTATGTAAGCTTGTCATCGTCGAAACATGTTTGGCAGTTCTGTCCAAAATGGTGGAGTGTAACACCAACAATATCGTCGACGACAAATTCAAAGATGTCACCCAGCGGCTCACTTCGATATTGGAGGGCCTAGAAGCAACAGAAGAGACGTCAGAGAGTTCAAATGATTACTTTATGGCCCAATCGCAAAAGTGGCTTCGGTGGATCAATGTTCGCCTCGGCGTTGGCGATGAATTGCCGTCAGCTCGGTCACTAGCCACGCAAAGAATAGGATCCCGGGCCGAGTTTGCATTGCCCAAGACCCTCCCTGGCACTCTTTCGGCCTCGGGCCGTCGTCATGACAACGACCATGCTAGTATCGCTGACATCCGCATCTTACCGACTCACGGAGAAATCACCTCTACCCGTGGCGAGTACCTGCCTAGCAACGACCCGTCATCGTTCCACCTTCCAGGTATTCGGGGCCGCCTTGACCGCGAGTTCCGATTACTCCGCGAGGACACTGTTGGACAACTGCGTGACGCGGTTCGCGGTATTCTGGAGATATTTCAAGCCCAGGGACAAGGTCAACAGAGAGGCCACAGTGACAGGCAGAATCTGTTTACACACACCTACCAAGACGTGGATCTTGTTGGTGTTTCATTCGAGTCAAGGCGTGGTCTTGAGCTCTCGGTGGGCTTTCGACAGCCACGCAAACTCAATGGCCAGCAGCGCCGCGAGTGGTGGACTCAGTCCAAGCGCTTACAGCCAGGTGCGCTGGTGTGTATTGTCGACGCAGAAGGCTCTGTCCTCTTCTGTGCCGTTGCCGATTCTACTGTCATTGGTAGTGGCCAAGAAAAGAAAGACCTTGGCGGCGATGAAGTGAAAAAAGACAAGCTTTCACTAGCTGGCAATGACGAGTTTGCATATGTTAAGCTGAATCTCGCACAGTTCAAAGATAGGAACAATCTGCACCAGACAATGCGCTGGTATCGGCCTATTGGGCCCACGTACCAACGATGCCTCGTCGAGTTTCCCGGCGTGTTGTTGGCTGCCTTCCAGCACACCCTTGAGGCACTACAGCAGATGTCCAAGGCCCCCGCCATGCCTTTCATAGACCTAATCGCCCCGACCACTCCCAGTGAAGGAATAGTTCATGTTCCTCCCCCTATCTACGCATCGAGAGCCGGCTTCGAGTTTGATCTTGCCTGTCTTCTAACAGACAAGACAATACCATTAGCATTTACGCCCCATAAGCACCTCGACCCCAAGACACTTGCTGGGAACTCCACGCTAGACGAGACCCAGGCAGTGGCCCTTCTCGATTGTTTGTCTCGTAGCCTTGCCCTCGTTCAGGGCCCCCCAGGAACAGGAAAGAGCTACACGGGAGAAAAGATCATCAAAGTTCTCCTGGCCAATAAGGAAAGGGGAAAGATAGGACCAATCTTATGTGTTTGTTATGTAAGTGTCACTATTATCTTCGAATTCCTCTACACTATTAACAAGGTACATTTTCATCCTAGACAAACCATGCATTGGATCAACTTTTAGAACATCTTATAGACGATGGGGTCGACCAGATTGTACGCATTGGCTCTCGGTCCAAGTCGGAACGTTTAGAGAAAGTCAACCTGCGAGCCATCGCCCAAAACGCGGACCGGACGAGGCACGAGAAGAGCAGTCTGTATAAAGCCACACAGGCACTGAGGGAGCAGGAGGGCATATTATCGGAATCCCTGGGCGAACTATCGTTTTGCCTTGGGCGGACTGCTCTACAAGATTATCTAAAGGAAAATCACCCTGCTGCTCATCGATCCCTCTTCCGTGATTTGGTAGATGAGGAGGGGTTTCAAGAAGTGAGAAGAGGGAAACCCGGCCGGTTGCTTGAAGAGTGGCTTAATGGCGGAGATATCACCGAACCATTTGCAGCCCCTGTACGAGAGGTGGACCAATTAGTCAAAGAGACGCTCTGGAATTTGACGAGAGGAGAACGCGGAAAACTATACAATTACTGGCTCGGGGAAATCAGAGACCCAATTATTCGGACAATTACATGGGATCACGAAGAGTATGTCGAGAGCAAGTCGGCGCGCGACCGTGTTCACCAAGAGGTGGACCTACGATGCCTGTCAGCCGCGAATGTCATCGGTGTCACGACTACTGGCCTGGCCAGAAACCTCGATCTCCTGAGAAGACTAAAGTCCAAGGTTTTGCTTTGTAAGCTTTTTCTGGCCTTCCTTATTTTGGGCGTCTCCCTTAGGTATGCTAACCACTCTCACAGTCGAGGAGGCAGGCGAGGTCCTCGAAGCGCACAATATCACGGCTCTGCTTCCTTCGGTCGAGCATTGCATCCTGATTGGTGACCACCTTCAGCTTCGACCGCAGATACAAAACTACGACCTCAGCTCTGTCAACCCCCGGGGAGCCGAGCACTCGTTAGATGTTTCGTTGTTTGAGCGACTAGTAAGGCCACTACGCGACGGAAGTCAACAGATCCCATTCAGTACTCTCGACACGCAGCGCCGGATGCATCCGAGTATCTCGGAACTCATTCGCCAGACATTATACCCCTCGCTATCGGATGGGGGTGGGGTTGCCGAGTATCCGAAAGTGAAAGGGTTGAAGAGACGTCTTTTCTGGCTTCATCACGAGGTGCCAGAAGACCGGGCACAGAAGCAGGACCCGACAACAACGTCTCACACAAACTCTTTCGAGGTGGACATGACAGTGGCCCTTGTTCAACATCTTGTCCGCCAAGGCTCGTATAGACCAGACGACATCGCTGTCGTTACTCCCTATCTAGGGCAACTTCATCGCCTCCGACGACAGATGCAGAACTTGATGCAGATATCTGTGGGCGACAGGGATATGGCAGAGCTATCGATTCTAGATGCCAGAGCTGAAGAGCAGGGAGAAGAGCTGGGCCAGGCGCTTGATGCACCTGCTCGAACTACGCTCCTAAAGAGTGTACGCTTGGCCACGGTGGACAACTTTCAGGGTGAAGAGGCCAAAGTGGTCGTCATCTCGCTGGTTCGTAGCAACGCCGAGAAGCGTTGCGGGTTCTTGAGTACACCGAACCGCATCAACGTGCTCCTGTCGCGCGCCAAGCACGGCATGTACATCATGGGCAATTGCCATACGTATGAGAACGTTCCTATGTGGGCCAACGTCATAAGAATGCTCAGAGACAAGGAGAATATTGGCCCAGTTCTGGCGTTGCAGTGTCCACGGCACCCGGAAAGGTCGATCGAGGTTTCCACGCCCGACCATTTCTCCCAGTTCTCTCCCGAGGGCGGCTGTCTTCTGCGGTGTGACCAGCGACTATCCTGCGGGCACGCCTGTCCGCAAATCTGCCACGCCCAGGTCCTCCACAATGCCGTCAAGTGTCTGGACCCGTGTCCTAGGCCGAAGTCAGGCTGTGATCACCGTTGCAGACTACCATGCGGAGATGTCTGTCGACCCAAGTGTGATGAGACGCTCGAGGGCTTGGACTTACCACTGTCCTGTGGTCATATAATGAAGAGCCCTGAATGCTGGCAGTTCCAGCACCCGTCTTCCGTCGTTTGCAAAGCCCCCGTTAGCAAGACTGTACCTGGTTGCAACCACACCGTCACCGTTCCTTGTCATGAGGATGTGGCCGGTCCCGAATATGTGTGTACTAGGCCATGCGGTGATCCCCAGGGCTGTGGTCACTCCTGTCGTGGCCAGTGTCACCGATGCAAGGACAGAGTAGGTAGCGAAGTAGTGAGAGTACACCACGTGGTCTGTAACCAGCGCTGTGGCCGAAAGTACACGGCCTGCCGCCACAGCTGCGCGAAGCCTTGTCACGGCGACGAGGTTTGTCCGCCGTGCGCCAAGCCCTGCGACGCCCGCTGCAGTCATTCCAAGTGTAGCAAACAGTGTTATGAACCCTGTGTGCCCTGTGCTGAGATCGACTGCTCGTCACGTTGTGCACATCAGAAATGCACAATGCCTTGCGCAGCACCTTGTGACTGGGTCCCTTGCTCCAGGCGATGTGAATCGGTGTTGCAATGTGGACATCAATGTAAGCAAGACACCTTTTTCTTCCTACTTTACATATCATGAAATCCTAACATTATAAAGGTCCCTCCCTCTGTGGGGAAGCATGTCCCGATGCGAAATACTGCCAGACATGCTGCAGCGAAGAAATCAAAGCCGCCGATGTCGATTTCATCATGGGTCTGCAGTATCATGAAGTCAACCTCGACGAAGACCCGTGTATTTTCCCCGACTGCGGCCACTTCATTACCAAATCCAACATGGACGGAGTCATGGACCTAAAAGCCCACTACGAAATGTCGACCGAGGCGGACTCGTGCCCCATCGCGGTGTCCAGCAACTCCATCCCCTTCTCCATGGACGAGGTGAAGGCTTGCCCGTCCTGTCGGGGCTCTCTACGGAACATTTCTCGATACGGAAGAATAGTCCGACGCGCCCTTCTCGACGAGGTGACGAAGAAGTTCATCGCTTGGTCACACAGCGAATTCCTCGCCCTAGCTAAACAGCTCGTGGACGTGCAGATATCTCTCGCATCGGCAACTACCCCCAAAGTTCAGACGCCCCAGACCGACCCGACACCCTTGAAACAACGCATTCAAAAGCAAAAGAGCCGCATACAGCAACTTCAACGCATCTGCGACTGGGTCGGCGACTCCAGGTATAAAGCGGCAATGCAACTGCGCGCAAAGATCAGCTCGTTCATCGCAAAAGTCCGCGACGAGGAACAGCCGTTACGGCGCGTAGCCGACCATGTTCGACACGCAAAGAGCCAGCGCCAAACTCTGGCCGAGCCGTCACCCGGCGCATTTACCCTCGACGAGACCGACATCCAGGTAAAAGGCAGTTTACAGGCTTCCGCGTTGTCTCTAAAGTGCGACATCATCATCTTCTCCGACTTCATGTCTATCCGCTCACCACTCATCCCCTCCCGTCCGGGTATCTCGCTAAATCTAGAACAACACCTTAACGACTGCCAGACCCTCATCGACAAGGCCGCAGCAGCCCAATATCCGCGCGAACAAGCCGAAGGCCACATATACTTTGCGCAATTCTGCGCCTTTGCCCGCTCCCTTAGTCCCGACTCCGAGACCGAGGCCGAAACGCTCAAGTTCCGCGAGGACGTGAAAGCACAAGGCCAGAACCACATATCTTCCGCTCGCGATCTTCTAGCTCGATACAAATCCATCGCCGCGCTCAAGACAGAGATCGAAGCGGCCGAGAAGATGTTGCGGGATTCGGTCTTCTACGCCGAGGTTTCGGAAGCGGAATTAAGAGCCGTGTTTAAAGCCATGTCTAGAGAGTTCTTGGGCACGGGACACTGGTACACTTGTGTCAACGGCCACCCTTTCACTATCGGGGAGTGCGGTATGCCAATGGAACAGGCTAGATGTCCGGAATGCGCATCACCGGTCGGGGGTAGACATCATGCGCCTGTGGAGGGCGTCAGACATGCGACGGAGATAGAACGCTTGGCCCTAGATATGAACCGGCTAGATGTTTAAAAAAGAGGTTTGTTTGTTTGTTTGTTCTCTAGGAATGATTGATGTCGGGAATATCTATGTCTCTAAGCTAGAATAGATAGTCTTAATTCCAGGACAAACGTACCAAGCAAGCTTTTCTACATGCCATTGTCGACTTGTAACAAATCAAGCTTTTTCCAAGGTACAATAAGAGATAATATATAAGGCGGAGATGCGACGCGTAGTTTATACCGCCATATAGTGTTGTTTATCCGAGCGCAATCGTTGTCCTAAGAAGTCGTGGTCCTTCACTTATACCAGTATATGTAGGTATATAGATACATCGATGATAACTGATGGGTTTAACACGGGAATGCTAAGAGCACATGATAAAACTACCAACTACCACAAGGTATTCCAGTAAGTAAGGCTTCGTATATCCAAATGTTCTCACCCACACATCAGAACGGTATCAAATCACTGAACTGGCAATCATGCAATCAAACATCACAATGCGAGATCCATTGGAATGGGACACGCAGGAACTGATCAAGTGGTTTACTCTAAAACCACTGGCATGATTGGGTCCCACACGCAGAACTCCCCGATCCCGCAGACTTGAAACTCTCTATAAGCAAGTATAAAACCGAGTAGTGGATGGATAGCTAAGGTAACTGGGCTGTTGACAGCAGAAACGTGGGCTACATATATAGCGTCCAGCCTCTGTGCCGCCATAAAGGCAGGGCAAACACCTAGCTCGTCCAGAGCCAACTACGATCGTTAGCATAACGTAGCGACGACACACCCGGGTGCACTTACCGGCCGGCACCTGCCGCCCTTGGTGCTCCGACGGGCTGCCCGGGGGTAGGGGCGGGGGTCCTTGTGAAGTACTGTGGTGGACAATTCCAGGACATATCCATTGTAAGGCTTGTGACACTGTGGAGCTCGGGCTCAGGCTGGAAGGCCCCAAATTTTGCCAATGACCCGTCCGATCTTTGGGCGGGTGAATCAGTTTCTTGAGAGAATGGGTTGGCGCGCAGGGTGTTTATATCTATATCGCGCAATGCCCCGGTTCCGTCAAAGATAATCTCTATTCGTGATTGTCGGGTCACGCGACATGCCCTTGTATAGGCAGCGTTGTTGTGCTTTTTTCAATGCAGCGCCGCTGAGGTTTATGATGAAATGTTGCAAAGTGACCGGCCGCCCCCTCGGTAGAGGAAACACATAGCAAGGATGACACGGCTTTGGCCGTCCGTGTTGAACGCGGGCAGGTTGTGGCTATGTTGGTCATTCCATATTATTTGATTATGGGGATATGTGGAAGTAATGATGGGACTCTTATAGAAGATGACTATAGATGAGCTTGGTGTGTATTGCTTGACTTCTGAAACCGAATAGATGAGATCATGTATGGCTTGTATGTGTATTTGTGGTCAGGAGAACAGATAGTAGAGAGTGTAGAAGGAAAGGCGAGGAGGGCAGAGAGCAGATTTACTACAATTTAAATAGATTTCTGACGTACAAAATGAGAAACCGCGCAAGTCTAACTTCTATAATTCTTGCCTTTAAACACTGGATAGAGAGCAAGCACGTCCTGCTCTTTCCTGGATACCATCACCTCCATGTAAGTAGCCACTTCTACAATTCGAGCACTTGATGTCACCACCTGCACAGACGTCGAGAAGTGTCGGAAGGTGTAGCAGATACCTGGGGGTACCTGTGTCAATACACATTTGAAAGATTCCAAATGGACATCTTCTATAGAAATTTCTTATCATAGAGGGTTTGATTCAGGCGCTCGATTCAATAAGTATTCAAGAAGGGTGGAGGAAGTTGGTGTTGTAGAAGTGCTGAATAGAAACTGGCAGTAACCCACTACATATAGAGCCCACTGTACTTGTAAGTACCCATTGAGACCTTTCTGTACTATCTAATATGGCAGCTACAAAAGGGTACTTGTCTAAAATTCCAAACAAATGTCACTCACTCCCATAGGTTCTACCTCACCTCTGATCAATATCCTCCTTTCCCCCTTTTCTTCCCTTTATACCAACAAGATACCCGGCACGCCTAGTATCTCGAGGTCCCAATCATAGATACTTGCACCATCTCCCTTTTCAGCCTCTTCCACAACAACAAATACAATCTCAGATATCACCAAGGAAGAACATATAAATACAAAAGGAAGATAGAGGAGGGAAATGACATCCCCTTCAATACCCCGGCCAGCTAAACCATCCATGCGCCGTCTGGTCGACTTCTTCGACCCCGCGGTGCAAGGCACAGACCCCAAAGGCCGCACTCTAGACGAAATCCTCTCGTGGTCCGACACAGAGCTAGAGAGATGTCACGACTACATACAGTACGTGTTTCCTCTCGCGGAACAATCGGCCGCCAACTACCACGCGCCCGTCCTAGACGAGGAGACGGTCGTCATTTTCCGCAATTCACCCGCTTTGCAGGAGAATGTTATGCGCACGTTGAAACGCATGGTCTCTTTTTACGGGTTTGCCCTTGCGGAGGAAGATGAAGAAAAGATTTCGGAAACTGCTTCTCTAAATATCCTCCCCAACGGTAATGGCAATTCCCGGGGTCTCTCGCACTGGCTCGTGCCGATGGATCATAACCATTTGCGCATTACGCGCATCATCCGCAGTTTGCGCATTCTCGGGCTAGGTAGAGCCGCCACCGACTTCCGTTCTGCGTTGCTACGTGTTCAGCAATCTCGACCGCGTGTCAGTTCTAGATCTGTCGGTTATTGGAGACGTGCGCACGATGAGCCACTTCAGTTTGCGCCTGACGGGTCGGAGGTTCCATGGTTGAAGAATTTCTCTTGATGGACAGGGAACCGCGAACCGCGTATTACAGTCCGGGGTCGGGGGCTAAGGACCTTGAGAACAAGAAGGGAAAACCACAATGCGTCGCCGGTATTTTCACGAATGACGACCGAACGACAAACAGGCCTGCGAAAGGACGGGAAAGGTCTAGGAGTGGGCGAAAAGAAAGCGCTGTGTTGATATCGCTATGGTTTTATGGGAGACTACTGCAGAAACAAGCCGGGGCCGAAACTTACTTACACTCCGAAAAATAATATACCACCATCACGCTGTTGGCCAGGCGTGGCCATTCTATAAGTCTTTTTTCCACGAGTATGGCAAGTTCACCAGTTGAACGCATCCCAAGAAAAGGTACTCGCATTCTCAGCCTCAAATATTAGTAATAGGTGTTGTACCGGGATCGAATTGTCTTAGATACGCTCTTTCCGATGTGGAACTCGAGCAAGACACGGCACGTCCCTAGAGGTCATACTGGTACGGCCCTTGATCAGGCGTTATCCAGATAATGATGTTGTCCGAGTAGGAAATAGCGGGCAGAGGCTTGCAGCTGCTTGGGACCTTCTCCTCTCTAGACAAGACGCACCATTTCAAATTAAGAGATCTCGCGGACCGTTCCTTGTCGAAAATAGTCCGTGCTCGGTTGTGCCAAATGGAGCGACGCAAAAGACTAACGACCAAACTCTGTATACCGAGCAATTGTAGATTGTTCTCAATCATTGCGCCGTCAGAAACATGACATTAGAGTGTTCTGTAGTTTCGTGGCGCGCGAAGAACTTTCTCCTGCTAATAAACGTCCATTCGAGGGACATATCTTGTAGCCCGTCCCAGACAAATCGATGACGTGGTCATGAGGGGGGCCCTTGGATCTGGAACTCGAATGTCAGTGATTGTGTTAAAGTACAGGCTTTTGTCTCAGATTACAGGTGAGCTAAAATAGGCAATGGGAGGTATGAGGCAATAGGTACATGTAATAAATGTAGATGCTGGGTGGGGAAATGTTTGCTTCATTTCTTGGGCTAGAGTTGAAGTAAACATTGACATCCCATGAATAAGTGGTCTATTCCTAGCACCGCTTAAGCTCCAAAAAGGGGGGGATAGGTACATCTACAAATCCGATATATGTCTGTTTCATTTGCCCTCATACTCACATATATGGATATTGTTGGTTAGGGATAGTGACCATCTAGATGTCTTGTTTAGCCGTAGATATGAGATTCGATACGAGGCACGGCTTTTGCTAACTTGGAAGCTAAACTAACCTATGAGTAGGTGTTGCAAAGCTATATTAGTCTCTCGTGGCCAGAAAGGATGGACCGACAAATCTAAGTCTGAATACATATGTACCTTGCATGGTAGTAATTAGATCTCTTTCAACACAATATATGAGACAGTATTGACGGGTACTGGCATGAATAATGATGATACCCTACTCCTAGGTTACATACTAGGTTGAGTAGCTCGGTTAGCGGGGATCTCCGCTGCGGGCAGCAAAGGGATGATACAATACTACCTACCCCGACGCATGCGCTTTGACCTACTCGTACGTGTACACATACCAGATCACTAGGGAAACCTAATATACACAGTAGTCAGTCCCATGTTTCTTGTAAGCTGTAGTCACACTCGTAACGGCATCACGTACACGTACCTATTCGGAACGGCCAATAACAAAGCCTTGTGTTCGTATACGGGAGCTGTAGCCATTCGTGGTCGCAGTCTGAATCGGTAGCCGAGTGGTTGAGGCCATCGCGAAGGTAGTTTAAAGCTCAATATCAGGACTTTTTTTTTAAGTGTCCTCGTGTCAGGCCCATGCGCAGCTGTCAACATTCCCGGCTGTCTACGGGTGAATCTCCTACCTCTAGGAGGTACCTACCTACCCCAGTAATTGAGCTTGCGTCCCGAGCCCTTTGTCCCCGTCCCTCAGCGTCAAGATGACGACGTTAGGGATTCTGATGTACCATAATCGCATACATAACCTTCAAATTTCAGCGAGATTCGATGTCTAATAGGGTTCACGGCCTGTTCGAAGAAGCGTACAAGACTAAAATGCCCAGTCATGTGCCCAGATGCACGACACCGGGGTCCGGCTAGTACCTGAGACAATTTACGACCTTTTTCGGGGGTGTGGCAATCATAGTTCAGACTGTTCTGGTGGATCTTGGGTTTGATGCAGTGTGTATGACCCAGGCATAGCCAAGATAACGCTCAGGGTGTGAGTAGATACCATCCAGGGCTGGCTTTAGAACCGCCGCCTATCCTAAGTATGGAACTCAGCGTGACGTGACAACGCCCAAGAGAAAAGAGATGCCTGTACCGGTTATAAAGGCGGAAATACGAACAGAAAACCGCGACAAGACTGCCGGAATCAAAGGATCGTTTCTCAAATGGTTCTTCGGAGAGACTTTTTCCTGCACGGTACCGATATGACGCGCGCTTCATAGACGGTGCTGTAACCCCGCGTCGCGCCGTTAGCGAACTTACCAAGAATGCAGTGCTGTCAAGATTACCAATGCCCGCCTAGTTTATGAAGTCGCGTAGGCAAATAGTTCTGCGAGGCGCAAGGGCGTCCGAGATGCAGATGAAGCCTTCACCGTATAATCGGGATAGGACAGCCAAGCATCCGATAGGCCATAGGTCGGTATATGGCTCGGGCGGGCTCCAATCGGCAACTTATTATCCCATCATGCCGAGAATGTGCGACCTCTCTACCCCGGGTCGCGATAGTGGCGCATTTGCTTCATGTTCCATTACCGCGGAGCCCCTTGATCACCGTTGGGGCCTCTGCACGTAAAAGCACAGCTGGGTGCTGAAGGTCAAATGGCAGATGTCAACGTGGCATACAGCGGGCGCAGGTCATATATGTACGCACATGCATGTCCTGCCGAAGCAGTCAGGCGAGGTCAACACGTGTGAAGAGTCGATATGCCTGTGATATTACCAACAAGAGGGAAGCTCGGGAGGATGCCACATAGGTATCGTGTATCCTGCCCTCGAATGCTACTTAGCTAAGGCTGACGGCAAGGTGAATTTCTAGGTTAGGTAAAAGTATCAATTGATACTTGTTGATCACAGCCGCTGTGCATCATCTGCTGGTTGTATATGCGGAATTTGTGATTGTGCGCGGGATTCATTGCATGTGGGTTGTATGCTGTATCCTGATGATTGGTTTGCAAATGAGGAGAGGAATTGGCAAATGGTGCAAAACTTGGTCAAAACCCAAACCTCTGGCCTGCCCCTTCCCTGAATAGCACCCAAGGGAGTGAAAGTTGACAAGCGCGGGTATGGCACCTACCCTACCAAAAAGTGATGATAGGGGTCACAGTGCTACCTGAACTTTGGGGACATGTATGTGCCTTTGCAAGGATATGGCTGGCAGGTAACATTATGTGAGGTAAGTATTGCTTTCGTGGTCCATCTAATGCTTCTGTCGGAGTTGTACCTGACGTCGTACGACTGGCGAAAGACCTATCGAGAGCAAGCGAGATATCCCAATGGGTGCTTTAATTAGTTGTATATGCTGTACAGCATATGTTCATCGTCGGTTTGCGAAGAGTGGTATCCCACTATCCAGGACCGAACTTGATTACATACATACTAATAGGGAATCAGATTAACCGGGCAGATCTGACAGGTTTCCTACGAATAGCATAAAGGATAACCTCATATGTTGGATGACGAATACCCCAAGGTATGCACCTTACTAATACATACATGTGGAATGGTAAAGCAGTATACCTACATGTAGGTGGTAGCATGCGCAGGAGATTAAGATTTGAAGTTACAGACGAGCAGACTCTACTTGTATATGCCTTGGTAGTCTACAAGTAAGTTGAACCAGAAGGGCCAAGATCTGTACACAGATACACTCAACTCCAACTCGCGCGCACCTATCTACCTACACGTACAAGATTCCTTCTAAATATCATACCAATACATGTTCAATTGAAGTTGCAGAGAAAACAGCGAAGATAGCGCCTAGATACCTACCTAGTCTAAGTACCTACTCGTACTCGACGCTGTAAAGCGGGTCGTAATTGGATAGAATCCCCACCTTTCACCCTCCCAGCCGCCCCGCGGAACTCTGCGGTTGGTAACCTCGCACCGATGCGTGCTCGTGCACCTGCAGCAGGCATACCCAGATTGCCTATCTCGGTATTCGATCAACGTCAAAAATTTAGTCCAAGAGCTGTCAAAATCCAGGTGGTCCATATAAGCTGAGCCACCAATGAGGGTCAGGCGGTGCCTGAAGCTTGTCTGTTTTTTACGTGACGAATTTTTCTTTCCCAAGGGCGGGCGGGCGGGGCCCCCCCCCCCCCCCCCGGGGGGGGGGGGGGGGGGGGGGGGGGGGGGGGGGGCGGGGGGGGGCTGGGGGGGGGGGGGGGTGGGT
>MU401565.1:97392-122888 GCA_022579005.1 Poronia punctata
GGGGGCATTTTTTGGGTGCACCCAAGGGGGGGCTGGGGGTGCCCTATCGGGTTCTGTTTGTTTCGTGCCTAATTGTTCGTTCCCATGTGGGGCCGCCCCCCCCCCCCCCCCCTCTCTCTTCATGTGGGGGTTTCACGATCGAGAGAAGCCGGGCTTCAGAGTCTCATAATGAGGTCAGGATTTGGTACTGTACCTAATCTGTGTACCATCTGTACGTACATACCTAGTATCTCCTCTATCTGTGGTCGTGCCTGACCCCTTCAACAATTAGACTCGGGGGGCAGGGGGGAAACAGATCCTACCCAACTCCCCAAATCCTGATCCATGTCATATGGAACCCGAATATAAAACATGTCATACAAGGCGTCTACTATAACGCTGGGGAACATGGAAGAAGAGGTTGGGTTAGACCTGCCTTTTCATGCTAAATCAACAAGGGCGGTCGTCGTATCCGTCTCTTCTCTCCCTTCACTCTATAATCTTTATTAGAATAATTCTTTTCTATTTTGTCTCATCGTAGCTTCCCAAGGAATTCCATCAATATCTTCCTTCTCAAAACCTACGATCTTGCACCTTTCGGCCTCCCCTTGTTTTCTAACTCCACGTTGTACAACCACATTCCCAATCTCACCTACCCGCAATTTTTCAAACAGACCCTCCTCCTCCATTCGTGCAGGCCAAGTCGACAAACACACAAAGCATCAAACAAATATATCTAACTAAGGAGCCTATATACGATTGGCTTGCTCGATCTACGGGAACAAGACTCTGTTTCAAGCTTGATTGGATTCTTTGCTGGTTATATTATTGTTATCCACTATCATTATATTAGCAACGAAATCCAGATTGGGGTAGGGTATTTCGTCATTGGTCGACTCTTTCTCTCCCGAGGCCGGGATCTAGATCCGCATCATTTTGAGAATCTCGGGGCGCCCCAAGACAGATAGGTATAAAAAAGATAACGCATCGCAATACCTTCCTCCGAGATCATTATACGCGATTGAGCAACTATAATTCATACCACCCTCTCACACGAAAGTAAGTATACACTACCTACATACAGACAATGTCACACCGTCAGTTGAAGCGCGTCGATGGGCCTAACACCTTTATAACTTTAGTTGCCGTTGACTTACACGTTCCTGTCCTCTTTCAGACTTAGTCTGCTCTGCCAGTTCCCACTATAATAAGAAAAGCATCTCTTCATAAGACCTACTTGAGCGAATCCGCCGACGGCGAGCGACCAAGGAGGAAAAAGAAAATATACGAAGAAAAAAGAAAAAGAAAACCAATTACCACCCAAATACGTGTACAAATTGCAACCGAGTAGGCCGATTGCACCGAGTACGGGTAAACGACATCGTGGGCGTGTCCCCCTCTATCTAGCTGATTATTTTGCCCCTCGGCCCTTGGCGCAACCGCCTTCTGTCGCATTTTCTCATCGGCTCGGCCTATCACTGGTTCTTGTTTTTCGTTGGTCTCGTGCCTTTTTTTTCAGCGTCAAGGGGCAGATTCTCGTTCGAGTTCCGAAGACTCTCCAAAATCGAGACCAAGCGCAAACAGTGACCACTCCCGTCGCGGAGCAAAAGGAAAAAGCAAAATCGCCCCAACTAGAAATACCTTCCTCTGCGGTTGAGGGACAACCCCTCTCTCCCTCATCTCTAGCTTTCTCGCATATACCACAGACAACTCGATATCATGTCCAACCAGATCTCACCGCCGACCAACGGGCAGCCAACCACACCTATACCGATTTCCATCACCATATGCGGCGATGGCGGTTGTGGTAAATCGTCCATCACGCTGCGCCTCGTCCGTTCTCAATGGACATCCGAATATGACCCTACCATCGAAGACAGTTACAGCATCACAAGGCGCATCGACGGCACGACGTACCATCTCAGCTTGACAGACACGGCCGGCCAGGAAGAATACAGAGGCATGTGGGCCTCGTCTAATCTAGGCGCCGATGCCTTCCTACTCGTCTATGACATCACTTCGAACGATAGCCTCGACGCGCTCAGCTACTTCAACGACCTGATCGACATGGAGGCGGAGACGCGACTCGACAATGCCGCCCGTGCCCAGCGTGCCGGCCTGCCCGTGATCTCGGCCGCCGGCGGCTTCCATGACCGCAACGGAGGGCGCACAGTCGCGCCTGTCAAAATCGTCGCCGGCAATAAGTGCGATCTGCAGGAGTCGCGGCAGGTACCGGCCGCGGCAGGTCTCGAATGGGCGCGTAAGCGCGGCTGCGGCTTCATGGAGACAAGTGCCCGGCTCGAGGTGAATATCGAGGAGACGTTTGCGCAAATAGTGCGGCGCGTCGTTGAGAATCGCCAGCTCGCCGAGATGGGCCACTTTGACAACCCGGAGATGGACCGTCGCGGTGTCACTAGGCCGCTCACACCGCTTGGACACGAGCGCGACGGTGATTCAGATGAGAAGAGGGGATTTGGTATGCGCGGGCCGAGACTCGATGGTTCTATCGGGAAGAGAGGTGGTGGAGGCTTCTGGAAAAGTTTGAGGTGCTGGTAAGTGGGGTGGCTGGAAGGGATGATCTAGAGTCGATCTTGATCTGGCAGGGACATGTATTATGAAGGGTTCAGTACGCGGCGATGATATTGACGATGGGCTCAGCGTTAATGTGTGCTAATTGGCGCATATATGAGTAGGATGGGGGAAAGGTTTTGGTAAATAGGGGATTGGGCGAGTACGCTTGGTGAAGCAGATCGCCCTGATATCCGCATCAGGGGGGTCGCCATACCGAGGAAATCTCGGCAGCACGACATTACACGAAACGAACAAGAGGGCTTGAAGGAAAGGGAGAAAAAAAGGGACGGAGCATCTTTGCCGTTGCATGGTTTGCTTGCTTGGTCCGACCCAGCTTTTTTTAGGTACATTATATCCGGGGAGAAATATGGCGCTCAAGGGATTGGCAAGGGTGTAAGGGAGGTCGTTTGTGCTTTTTTTTTTTTGCGGGGATGGGCGTGTCGGACACCACTTTTTGTTTGCTAGGAGAAAAGTGCGTCTGATCGTTTCATTATTTATCTATAGTCCCTATTTGAACTCGATACTTTATACTCCGTGTTGCTTATAACGTCTGTCCGCGTGTAAATTCCATGTGCGTTTCTTGGAACCTAGGCAGGTTAGACATATGTGGAAAAAGTAGAAAATCGGCCTTGCGAGTTTTGCGCTTGCGCCTGTTAAAAAGGCGGGGACCAGCAAAGAACAGAGCATGCCGAATCCAGCCAACGGGCATGACATGACTCGTATCTCAAAAAAAACAAGTTTATTGTTTTCTATATATTTTTCTATACTTTGAAATTTCACCAAAACAAATCTCGAAAAAATGTCTAAGCAAGCCAATACCAACCCTTTTGCAACCAATTCTTCGCAACAGGCGGTTCATCCAAAGCCTCCAACTCATCCATCTCCTTCTTGCCCGTCAGAACATCGACTTCATCCATCCTAATAGCAAACGGGGTACGGAACCAGATCTTATGACCCAGATACAAGACGATAAAGATAGGGATGGTGATGTACGCGGCGAGGAAACCGCCCGCCGACCACAAGGAGGGGACAAAGACTTGGAAGCCGTTGGTCAGAGTCAAAAGGGTGATGAGGAAGAGGACGAAGTAAGTGGCGTAGGGTTGCAGAGGGGTGCGGAAGGGTAGGGAGTCGAGCATGCCGTGGAGTTGCATGGCTTTGCGGAAGCGGAGGTAGGTGGCTAGGACGACGATCCAGGCTATGTAGCCGGATATGGTGGAGATGTTGGAGAACCATTGGAAGGCGACGGCGCCCGAGTTGCTGACGTTGAGGAAGGCGAGACAGCCGACTAGTAGGGTGAATATCACGGCGGCGTAGGGGACGCCGCGTTTGCTGGTGCGGGCGAAGATCCTGGGGGCCTGGCCGTTGAGGGCCATGGAATATAAGACGCGGGAACCGGAGTAGGTGAATGCGTTTCCGGCCGACCAGGCGGATGTCAAGACGGCGACGTTGATGATGTGGTTCAGGACGGGGATGCCTGCTTTTGAGATTCCGATGACGAAAGGGCTGGCTGAGGCGTTGGATTCGGCGGATAGGAGTCTCTTGTCGGTGTTGGGGACCAGGACGCCGATGGCCAGGGATCCGATACCGTAGAAGATGGCGAGACGGTAGACGAAGCGGCGGGCTGCTTTGGGGATGTTGCGGCGGGGAGCGACTGTCTCGCCGGCCGATAGGGCGATCAGTTCGGGGGAGGTGATGAAGGAGAAACCAACGCGGGCAAATGCTGTCCAGAAGGCTAGGAATCGGCCCAGACTTCCGGTGGAGACGTAGGGGACGAAGGCCCCCGGTGGGTCTTGCCAGTTCTTGAAGTAGAGCGGTTCATGGCTTGGTCCGCCGCCGAAGAATAGGATGATACTAAGGATGATGAGACCTATGATGGTGATCAATTTGATACTGGCGAACCAGAATTCGGCCCTAGTAAAATCGCAAGTTAGAGATAAATCCAGCCTTTGCCGGGATCGATCTTGGACTTACTCGCCAAACCAAGAAACAGCAATGATATTCAGGAATAGGATAACTATAAGCTGAATAGCGATCCAAACAGCCACATGGACCGAATGGGTCCAGTATTCGATAATGATGGCGCCGGCGGTGGCCTCGGCAGCGACCAAGATGGCATAGGCATACCAGTAATTCCAACCGTCGGCAAAAGCCAAGCTAGGATCGAGGAAGCGGCCGACAAAGTAAGGAACGGAAATGCCCTTGAGAGGAAGGTATGTTGTCATTTCGGCCAAGACGTTCATGACGGTCCAGACGACGCCCATCATGACTACGTAGGCCATGAATAAGGGCGCCGGACCCACAATCGCCAGGATCTGTCCGCTGCCTACAAACAGGCCCGTTCCGATGCTGTCGATTGTATGTCATGTTTTAGTAAAGACTTTGGGGTGTGAAATCAATTGGGATAATAGGTCGAGGTGAAAAACTCACGCTCCACCGAGAGCCAGAAACTGAATATGGCGACTCTTCAAACCACGTTCCAGCTGGTGACCACCGGACAAGTCGAGGCCGATGCCCTCCCCTTCAGATGATGGAGCGATAGAACGGTCCAGCGTGGTTTTGGGCTCCACGCCGCTCTCGGACGCTTCCCGTTTATCCCCCATCTTTGAATTTGGAATCGGTGCTTGTCTCTCGCTTCTATCGATTCAGAAAATGACTCTTTTGAAGTTCCCTTTCCTATCGAAAGAAGGGGACCGGAGGAAAGGTTGAATGCGGAGGATTGCCCGTAAGCGCTTGTTATCCAATTAAGTTTAATCAGGCGGTATTATGTATGATATGTGACTTTATGGCGCGCGGTCGCTCGCTTGCTCGCTCGCTCGATTTAATTGCTCAAGACGGACGAATGGAAAGACGAGAGAAGAAGACTGCGCAATTATGAGGACAGGTTCGGGACCTTTTCGTTACTTTTTATACCAACATCTGACAATTCGAATTTACCCCGCGGGTAGGTATCGTCTTATCTGTCTCTTGTTGTTGTCGCCGGTCGGACCCTGATAAAATAGAGTTTGACCAGATTGCGCAAGCCTATTGAAGATGGACACAGTAGACGTACAACCAAGAAAGAAGAATTGGCTCTGGAGGAGAAATAACGAAAAAAGTAAGAAAAAGGTGAGATGACATCGGTCTCCATCGGCATAACGCGTCTCACTGTTCACACACACAGCTGAGATCTAATTACCTAGCTCTGGGCAGTGGGCATGGCTGTTGGTAACCAGTCATAGCGCAGTAATAGCGCCAATCTTAAGTATACCATGTTTCTCGCTTCAGATAAACGGATTGACAACCTGGTCAATTACATGATGAAAATACCTAGCTACCTCCATCTACACGATAGGATAGGTAGTCGAGAAGGAATTCACGGGTGGCGGCAGACAGGTAATACCTTATAATTACAGGGACCAGATCCTAGCACTTGGCCTAGTTCCGTACCATCATAGGGCAATCGTAGGCTGTATTGGCATGTGAGTGAGCCTCTACTCGTAACTTCCCCTCCACATCAATCAAGTAAGTACTCGTGGGGTCTGGGGTGAGGGATTTGGTGGGGCAGACTAGACTAACCTAGACTTATCTCGTTTAGGGAGGTAGATAAAAGAGCTCCCAGCTCATCGGGGGATTGGCAAGAAATAAAAGCCCTAGCGACGCGCGACCTTACATGTCGCATACATCGCACGTGTACGTTATGCTTAAAAGTCGTAGTCGTACAACTTGGATTAAATGCGCCTGTCAATCCAGCTCCTTGGTAATATCTGTAACTTGTTCGAATCCCAGTTTTGGTGTGTTCATAACATAAGAGATCAAGCTCAAGCTCGCAGGGTACCTGAACAGGTTTCCCTTGCAGTGGAAGGAGTCATTAGTTCGGGGGGAAATATCTTGGCATAAGCTACTCGTACGGAGAGCTAGGGATCCCTATCCTACTTCGGCAGGCCGTTGAACCCTGGAATAATTACGAGTAGAATTTACGCGTCCTCGCTTTGTGCTTGTGTTTTGGAATTGAATTGAACTTCTATCTGCCCTTGTGTATCCGGTCTAACTAACAAGTTGTTCGTATTACAAAGGAAGGCTCATCAATCTTGGCCCAAGAGGCATTTTAACTTTCATAGCTTGCAATCTTTACATATCAATCCAGCTATCAATTAAGCTACCTTCTAAGCAATGGCGCCTAAGTTAACAATCTTGCTCTTGATAAAGCAAGAATTAATTTTAGATTCAAATATCGGCCCATCGTCGCCGCTATAACCAAGACGAACTTTTTAAGCCGCTTTGAATAGTTCGCCGAGATAGGAGAGGAAGATAGAAAAGGGGGTAGGTAAAACCGAGTGATTTTGGTCATCTACGAGTACGCGCAATCTTCACCAGCATCGTTTGCGATAACTGATAAGTGTCTGATAAAAAAAACGAGGCTATTGAAATACCTACCAATAAACCATCCATCCACACATGAAGTTATAAAATACTCTTTTCAGCCGTGTAACCCTTCCGTAGCACAAATAGTAAGTAAGTAAGTAAGTAAGTAAGTTTAATAGCACAAGTTTAGATTTCAAAATATTAGTTTCAAGTCGATCAGTTCACCAAATCCCCCAAACGCCCATAAACCTCTCTCTGAGTCTTGACAAGTTTCACAACTCCTCCTTCACACCCCCTCCTCCTCCTCCCTTCCCAACCTCCCCCGCCATCCTCAAAAGCCACTGTCTCCTCCCATTAACCTGACTCCACCTCGCCAACTTCTTCCGCCAACTATCAGGCGAAAGCGTCTTCGTATGCCAAACATAGCGAATCATCGCAACCGCCATCCCATTCTCCCAATCGAACGAGACCATGACATGTTCGAACCCCATCGGCAACTGATTCTTCCTCGGCCGACTGACCACCGCGATGGACATGTCCTTGGCCCCTACGCTGACGACCTGTGCCGCGAGCGTCTCCGACACGCTGCCGTCGCCCATTTTCGGGAGCGTCTTTTGTGGCGGGCGGGAGAATTGCGTCGTTACTGTTTTTTTTTTTGTTTAAATCGTTAGCTTTATTTTCCTTTGCCTTTTTTTTCCCACGAGATGAAAGAAAAGAAAAGAAAAGAAAAGAAGAAGAAAAAACCTCATACATCTCTCATCCCACAAAAGCGTCATGACCACCTCCCCAAACCTCTCCTCATCCCTCTTTAAATCCCCCGACAGGTTCTCCAAGGGAATCGCGACCCCGACCGCGAAACTATCCACGTTGGCCCATTTCGTATGGTTGAACAGAGAGGAATATAATTCCGAATCAAACACGTAATCGTCGGGCGATATGGGATCGACGGTATATGTGTGCGTTATGAGCGTGTATTGGTTATATGCGAATTGGACCCCGATTAGCAGGAGGGGGAAGGTGAGCATTATGCCCAGTTTTAGGAAGAGGTTCATTTTTGAGATGTGTTTTGGGGGGGGGGATTTGAGACGGTGATAGTGAGGGGTGAGTTGGTTTGTTGTGATTTCAATTCATCAACTTCTTTTTTTTTTTTTTTTTTTTTCTTCTTCTGACCTTTCCCATCAAATGTCCATTCAAAATGAAAAGAAATGAAATGAGAAGCTCTCGAAACCCGACGAAACCCAAAGACGCGTACGTTGGGAAGAAAAAGTCTGGACTATATAGAAAAAGAAAGGGGGTCGGTTCCAAATTAGGACAGCTCTTTACCAAGGCGCCAAAAGCTGACGAGCTATTACTACTACGTGCTACATATTGGGGGGGTAATTGCTTACTAGGTTTTAGCCAAGTAGTCGCAAGAAGACTAAGAACAAATGCTCGCTTATTTAGTCAACAGTTTCTCTTATTTTACTTTGCCATGTTGTATGCATGCTGCATGCATGCCTGCCTGCCGGGAAATATAAACACGTGGATAATAATGATAATGGACATGAATTGAAAGCTACTCGTAGACGCATGATAGTCTTGGCATAATGATCTAACCTAACCTAAGATATATAAAGATCAAGATCCTCAATCCTCAATTCTCCCCAAGTATAGCCTTGACAGCCTTCTTTGAAACCATAAAAGTCGGCAAGACGGGGTATGAGCCAGGCTGTTTCGGGAAAACAGAAGCATCCACAACCCTCAATCTATCAACGCCCTTGACGCGGAAGTTCCCATCGACCACGGCCATGGGATCTTTATCCGTATCGCCCATGGCGCAAGTACCCGTCCCATGACGAGACCAAGTCTGCGTCTTGAGCGATTCCTTGATGTCCTCTTCCGTGCAGTCGTCGTCGTCGCCGCCCGTGGGACAAGGGGAGATTTCTTTAATCGGTAGGAAACCGCTCTGCGTTATACGCGCCTTGGCCTTTTCGATGAATTCTACCGCTTCGTACATGGCTTGAAGATCTTGTTCTTCTCCCTCGGCGAAGAAGCGGAAGTTGATCTCGGGAGGCTCGAGAGGATCTGCTGATCGTAGGGTGACTGTGCCGTTGGAGCTATGCGGGTTCTTTACGGCGAAAGCTAGCGAAAATGCGTTTTGGCCGTGGTCTGCTGGGTAGCCGGGGAAATACCCATCAAATCCTAGACGAGCTGGCCTATTATTTGTCGTGGGTTAGTACGAGTTATGGACATATAAAGGGGGGGGTTGGTATTACTTACCATATAGTAATGTCTCTATCACCATCCGAGACTGAAGTCTTCAGCTGAATTGTATATGAGCCAAGATCATAGGTTGCAGTCGTATTAGCCAGTGACAGGACGGTTGCCTCATAGTTGTCGCCAAGGTTAGCCCCAACACCCGGCACATCCGATACCACGGTGATATTATGCTTCTCCAGCTCGTCAGCCGGGCCGATACCGTTCACTTTCAGGATCTGAGGAGAGTTGAACACGCCACCAGCGATGATCAGTTCTTTTCCGACATAGGCGGATGCAGTCGTGGTGTTACTGCCGGCATTGTATCGCGGATGTGCTTTGTATGCATTGGGACCGACCACGTAGTTCACCCCCGAGACAGTTGGAGTGCCGTCCAACGACAGCGGGTCCCAGACGATCTCGGTCAGGGTGGATTCGAGCTCAACGGTTAACGGAAGGTCCGGGTTATCCTTCAAGGCGTTACTAATGTAGTTCGCCGGGCTCCACCGTACCGCACCAACATCCGTGTGGGTGACGAGGCCAAAGATTCCAGTTGCTTGGTCTCGATCTTCGTCGATGCCGTTGATGTCGCGCGTCAGTTGGTTCCTCAACTCGTCCGTCGTCATGTTCGCCTTGCCGCCGGCCTGCTCCGATAGTGCGCGGAAGACGGTCGTTCCGCCTACGTCTGGCCCTATCCAGGAACCGTAACCACGATTAGTTTCGAGCCAACCGTCGAAACCATGGCCTTCGGTCCCAGCCTTGACGTAATGCGACTTTTCTATTTCCTCAAACACCTTCCTCATCTCGGCCGCACTCCAAGAATCGTCGCCAGTAGCATCAGCGATGGTATCCCACGTGGAATCGGGCGGCAGCTCAAGTACGGCGTCGTCGAAGAAAGCACCGCCTCCCAATGCGGCAAAGCGAGGATACCAGACGCCCAATTGCTCAGCATCTTCCGGGGGATCGAGGCCGACGTAGAAACCCCCATCCGCAGTCCGCCATGTCATGTGCTTGTTCTTGAGCTCTCTTTCCGGATCGTCCGAATTCTTGACAAAGAAGTCCCACCTGCCAGCCCCATCATTCACCGACGGCCAAGGGAACCAGATATCTCGATTACTGTTGGGATTGATTTCCACGCCCGAGTCGAGAAGGAGAACGCTGTTTCCGGCTTTTGCCAGGTCGACGGCCAGAGGACCACCACCGGGGCCGGAGCCGACTACAACATAGTCATATTCCTGGGCGGCGGCATAGACTACCCCTAGCCCTAGGACCAACGAGACCGAGCTCTTTGGTGTCCACATGGTTCAGATTGATCGACGCGGCAAATGTGAGAAACGGCAGAGGTGAGATGTACCGGTAGCGGCGATCGAGCCACTTTGATCCAGTTGGAACTCCCATCCCAAGTTGTTGGTTCTTACACAAGGATTTATACCCACGACCACCCATGTATAAGTCGTTCGTGCCCTTCCCCTGATGTTTCCCCCGCAGAGTATTCCCCCCACGTAGAGACTCGGACTTGGTACTGCGCCACCTGGACATGCAGAAATCACATCGGAAGGAAATACCATCATCCTGGCAAGACTCTCGATGCGGCCGCTTCATAAGGTGATGTGGATGGACGAGGGTCGAGATTTAGCCGGAAAGGAAGGTGGAGGATCAACCGAAACGAGGTCTAGACGCACCGTTATCCGGGGCGGAACGTGACCCCAATTCGGCGCGTACGAGGTGGACGGAAGAATGAGGGGTGAACTGCGCGTGTCGCGTGCTATACCCATGTGTCTGCCTGGATAGATCCTTTTGGGCATGTCGCCATCTGAAGCGGGGGAATATAAGACATGATTTTATGAGCGCGAACAGACGTAAATAGGTAGAATCATTCCCCACAATGACAGACAGGCATCGGCGGTATTTCCCATGTTGAGAGAAAAACAAAGCGAAATAAAGAAACAAAATCAAAGCAAAGGGATGTCGTGTTGAAGAGAATGTATAACTGAAGAGTTGGAGTTAATACTCCAGAAACCCCCTGCAGGTTACTTGTGGCTGGTAGCCCCAACCTACTCGTATCGCACATTTTGTATGATGTGAAAGTAAAAGCCCCGACTCCTCTGCTCATATTTGCGGCTGGGCGATGATTTTACTTACTTACGTTCCTTAGGCCGACGTCTTCAAACAAACACATCCGGATGATTGACTGGAGTTGTGTTCTGTTGAAGATTGGATTTTGGCCTCAATGTACGAGTACGACACCACATTGCCGACTTCCACCTCGAGGAAATAAATATCACTCGAGAATTGTGGACACCCCAAAAGGACGATCCCCTGAACCTGACGCTCGTCGCAGCTTTATATAGGCGTGATGGGTACGTCGGACGAAGTCTATGGCCGAAGGAAAGATTTATAGCCGACACTGGAGCCAGCCTTTTTTTTTTATCTTGCGACGGTTTCAATTCTCCCGGATATGATAAGGCCTCTCACCCTCGGCGCGTCGCAGCAGAAAAGAAAAGTAAACCCCGCGAGTCGGATGGGCTCATTTCGGTCCTCAACTTTTCACCTTTTGGTGGAGAGAAAAGAAGGAAAGAGAATCGAATTGTGTCAGAAACCGTACCACAACGACGGCAAGAGCAACTTCCCAGGAAATGTGTGGATCCTTCTCGATGCCAAATTATATATAATTTATAGCAAACTACACTTTACATACGGTTTTGTATCTTTTAGGCGTGCGGCTTTCCCGCATGGCAGCTAGCTTTAGCAATGTCCCTAATGTCCCTAATGTCCCTAGGTTAGTCTAAAGCATTACACCACGACTCAAAACCTACGCGACTAGTGTTGGCTATTATATCATCACTCGAACATCATCGGCGCTATTATACCCCGCCTACCCACTCACTCAAACGTCGCTCACTTATATAGATTCTCACTTGTACACTCGCTAATTGACGTGTTTTGTCAAGTTTCTCGGTTCATATCATACCTTCTTCACTGCTTTCGTATTCTTCTTACTCGTCCGTTATCCAACCCGTCCAAAGAAGCAGCGAAAATGTCCGTTCCGACCAAACAGAAACAGTGGATCGTCGAGGGCACCGGCAAAGCCTTCGAGACACTCAAGTGTGTCGAGGCCGAGGTGCCCAAGGTGGGCGATAATGATGTCCTTGTCAAGATCCGTGCCGCTTCGCTGAATTACCGCGACCTGATCATCCCCCGAGGCATGTACCCTTTCCCGACCAAGTTCCCCGTCGTGCCCGCATCGGACGGGGCCGGCGACGTGGTCGAGGTCGGATCCAAAGTTACCAAGTTCAAGAAGGGTGACAGGGTAGTCACCCTGTTTAACCAGGGCCATCAGTACGGTCCCGTCGACTTGAACAGCGCTAGCACCGGTGTTGGAGGTGTTGTCGACGGCACGTTACGTCAGTATGGCGTTTTCAACGAGACCGGCCTCGTCCGCGCACCCAAAAACCTCAACTATGCTGAGGCTGCTACCCTGACTTGTGCTGGTCTCACAAGCTGGAATGCGCTGTACGGACTCAGGGCTATAAAACCCGGTGAGACTGTCCTTGTCCAGGGAACTGGTGGAGTCAGTCTTTTTGCTCTACAGGTAATGTCGAGTCTTTTTCCCAGCATGCATCAGCATCTAACAGCAAGCTCGCAGTTCGCCAAGGCGGCCGGTGCCACAGTCATCGCCACAACATCTTCCAAGGAAAAGGCAGAAACGCTAAAGAAGCTCGGTGCCGACCACGTGCTCAACTACAAAGAGGATACGAACTGGGGCGAGTCGGCAAAGAAGCTATCGGGCGGCGCGGGCGTCGACCATGTCATCGAGGTAGGAGGCGCCGACACATTGAAGAACTCTCTCAAAGCTATCAAGTATGAGGGCATCATCAGCATTATCGGCTTCTTGGGCGGCGTCAAAGTCGAGTCTTCGCTCATTGAAACCCTGACGCACATTTGCACCGCCCGCGGTATCTATGTCGGATCCCGGCAGCAGATGGAAGACATGGTTGCGGCCATCGAGGCCAACGACATCCATCCCGTTGTCGACCAGAAACCTTTCTCTCTCGACCAAACAGACAAAGCATACCAATATCAGGTAAGTCGACTCGACAAACGTATGCATCAGCTGGCGGAAAACAACGGCTAATCGTTACCTCTTAGTGGGATAAGGGCCATGTAGGCAAGGTTGCTATAAACATCGATTAGTCGAATCGCACTATTCGAAGCTATGCGCGGCTAGCTGTGCGGTCCATGTTCCGCTCCATGTAGGCGCGGCAGATCGCCAAGGACCCGGCACTTCCGTTCGCTCGGCGTCTTGAATGACTCGGACAGACGGGGCTTGGTATTCACGAACCCGCACGAAGCCGCATTGTTCATAATGTACCATGGAATTAATTCGTAAAATCTGTTAAATATCGTCAAGTTTTTTCTTTTTCGTTTTCAAATTTTGCTCCTGCACTGTGACATGCGAGTAATGGTCGCGAAAAGAGAGCATCGTGGTTGGATTGCAAAATTTGCACATAGTTTTCATCTGTACCGGCGAACCCGTCTCCCAAACTCGGCTCGACCCCCCATCCGCCCCAAGGCAGATAGATAACAGGACCAATGGAGTTTGGGAGGGCAAATGGTCAAATTCGCATAGATGCCGAACCAACCCAATGCCCCCACCCATGAGTTTCCCTCCTGGGAACACCGGCGACGTGTCTGGAAAAAAGGCGACACGCTGGGCTTTTGAAGACCCTTTTAATGTACCGCATGGATTACAGAGCTGCAAGGAATGATCTCGCCTTGTGCTCCACCTTGTCCAGCGGGTATAGTGCTTATTGGGGAATGAAATCACAGAGGACACAGAAGAGGGGTACACACTATGAAGTGAAAGCCTAAGTAACTGGCATAGCAGCACCTGGGGAATCCATCTTCAGAGTTGTTAATGTGAGGCATAACTGGCCCGGCGATTAGGGGCCTAAGCTGCCGACACCAGTGGAAGATGCAAGTGAACCTTGACGTTGCATGGTCCTAAACTCTTCAGTGTTAGCCAGGGTATCGTACATTTATTCCAACAGACCCCAAATTTCAGTCGGGAAATACAATGCCATGTATGACCGCGAGGTCAAGAATCGAACATGACCTTCTTCCGGCCTCTTCCTCGGCCATCATCCATAGCGTCCAGCTCCCGGTCGATTTCCATAATATCTAACATCTCAACCTCGACGTCCCTTTCCTCTTCTTCGTGTCGTTGTTCAACGTCTGCAGCCGCATTCAGTGTGTCGGCAAATGAGAATCCACTGCTTGGTCGTGCACCTGTCTGTCCGGGTGACTGTTGTCTGCCTGTTCGCATGCTGTCACTATCCGTGGATATGAGACGGTTAATGAGGGGTCGCTCAGAAAGCTTCTTCCGGGGGCCAATCGACAGATTGTACGTCACACTCCCAGGTTGCTCCGGCTTGGGAAATACCACGATGGCGCTGTTATCCCGAACTCCGCTCGGTCTCTTCCGACGGCTAACGACGCCGCCGATGCGAGTACCCACAGCTTCCTCGCTCTCCCGCACTATAACAAGTCTACTTTCGCCGCAGACCACCACGTCGACGGGCAAGCCTTCGCTACCCGGGGAGCTCATACCCCCTGTTTCGGCGAAACGGACAATCGCACTGACTCCGGTGCATGCCTCTCCCATTAGTCCAACTGGCAGATCTGTCAGGCGGATCATACGGGTGGGTTGCGCTCCGCTGAAAAGATTCACTCCACCCCCTGCGCCTTTGCGAATCTGAGCGTCCCAGAACTTGAGAAGGCCGGGTATCGTGAAGACGTGATCGGAGCTCCCAATCCATAATGTCACGCTCTCGTCCGACGTCGTAGTAGCGCTCGCAGGCAATGGTGTAACAACGACGCCACCCCTTACAGTGGCCAACCGCTCCGGGCCAACCAAGCTTGAAAAAGCATCGCGTCTAGTATGTGGGGTCATTGGAACAAAATCCGTAACGCTTCCAGACGTCCGTTGCGAAGCAGTAGTGCGCAACGAGTTTGTGCCTTCGACAAAACCGCTAACGCTAAACTCGGTAATAGCATCTCCGAGGATTCCAGAATTAGGTTTGCCAAAGTGCGCGGGGCCTTGTGGAGATACGCCATCCACGTCCCAAACTCCCCATTGGCCATCCGCCAGTAAGACGAATATGGCACGACCACGAGCAGCCCAGGACGCGGCCAGTACTGGCTTTCTCATTTTGGAGTTTTTGATGAATGGTGCGTAGAAAGAAATAAGCCATGAGCCCTGCGACGGGAAGGGTCCCTCGGATATATCGTCAGGTGGCATGGAAGGCACGTGGTAGTCATAAATGCGTACAGCGTGAGGGGACGCATTGCAGAGAAGTTGTGTCGAGTGTGTAGGATTAAATGCGACCGAAACCAAGGGTCTGGGCAGGTATTCAATCTGGAATGCTTCGATCTGAGGGCCAGTTTTAGCCGTGGCCTCAAGAGGCACGTCCCAAAGCCGCAAGGTGCCGGATGCCTCCCGGGTATGAGCTGCAACGATGACATGGTGATGATGTCGAGGCGTCGATCGTGAGCGGTCCGATGATTTGCTCCGGTCCGTAGGTCTTGGTCTTATCAGGGTCATGGCCAAGCCATCAGATGGCTTCTGCTGACCAGAGAGTAATGTGAGTGTTTCGCCCCATTTGCCATTGCCACCTCTTCCGGCGAGTAGGGATTCCTGCAGTTCTTTCCTAGTCTTGCTCTGGTGCGACGGTGGGACGAGAGGAAGTGTGACCAAGAAGACTTCACGTGTCGCGCAAGAAACGGCGAATACCATCTTCTCTTTTAAAATATCCGTTCCCTCCCACGAAGCGTCCTCGGCGAGGCAGGGAGTAATGGGCAGTGTTGAGATATGTTGGACAGCCGCCTGAAATTCAAGGTCGAGAGTTTGGGTGAACTCGGGAAATGTAGAGTCTTCGTCCAGTTGCTCTACGAACTGAGGGTTGTCAACAAATGGTTCGTTCGCGGGCTCGTCATCTTCATCCGAATCGATAATCATGACGGCATCTTGAGGCACTCTGCCATTCTGCTTCCCGTTGGCAGGTTTCGCAACAGCTTCCTTCACTTCCGGTTTCAGCCGTCTACCGCCCCGCCATATTATGGTGATGCCAGTATCGTGGCCATATATGAGGATCGTAGCGCCCTGGGGAGAAAGGACGGGATAGGTATGAACAGTGTGTATACGACGAGGCAGATTATACCTATACAAGCATGTCAATAGTCGTCTCAAGGTGAGGCAGAGATTTCAGCATACGTGTACTGGGTATTCTGCACCGTTCGACGGACGCGCGCCGCCGTAGTTGGCGCCATATTGTAGTGGCAAGCTCAGTCGACGAGGTTGAGAAAAACAATGACGCGATGTGGTTTTAATGGGTGCGCCTCAGTCGAAGATATTAGTCCTACCTTCAAGCAAGTGTAGGATGTCAAAAGTAATACAGATGAATAGTCGGAGCAAGCAGACTCGGGAGCGGGACTGAGACCGTTATTGCTGCAAGGTTATTTTATGGTTGGTGGTTGTTGCAGTAATGGCACGATTCGCAGAGATGGCCCAAGTCCACCAGGCTGCTACGCGACAAAGCTTGAAGGAGCTGTAGCAAAGCTCAAGTGGGGCGGGCAGCCTTCAGATGCCCGTGGTCATGTGACTCATCCTTCATCAATCAGGGGATACAACATCTCTAGGGTAAGCTCTTTCACCGCCGTACCCGTCTAACCGTAACCTGCGTGCGTAGAACTTGATGAGGTAGCAACAGAAGAGCGTGATATTGACACTTGTAGGAGTATCTAGGTATAGAGTTTAAACAAGGAGTACGTTGTTAGCCCACTTGAAGTGATCTAAACCGTAGGTTGGCTAAAAGATAACAAGAACCCTAGACATGGCACTATTTATAACGATGGTTGAAGCCTTGAAACGCAGCTTCATCTCACAGCTAACAAATACCAACATTAATAAAAGACCGGGCAGATGTTACCTACCTACCTACCTACCTGTCGGGTTGACCAGCACTGCGGCAGTTGCACCTGACCCTGACAAGTATAAACTTCGGTATATCTAACATACATGTAGGTATATCTACATCCATCCCCAACCTTGATAGTACATAATCTCTATATCACACCTCCCCCAAAGTAAGCTCGAACCTTAATCCCAATCCAAAGTCCAAAGTCCAACCTCCTCCTCCAACTACGGTTTTTTTATTTTTTTTTATTTTTAATAATCAGAGAGATCCCCCCCCCCGCAAAAAAAACCTACCACTAACCATTACTCACACCCAGTCCCCAGTATCTAGAACATCCTCAACCAGTCATTAGATTACCTCAAACCTATCTAGATACCTATCTTAGCACCGAGGCAGATGGACGTAATGGGGAACTACCTACGTGTGCAGAGTCTACGTGTATGTATATTGGAAGTGGGCATAAACCCGCCGTTTCAGAAACCGACGATCGACTTCTGGATGTGGGGATGTGAGTCCTCAGAAACACGTGTTTGGCGCCCGGATCACTACATAGTAGGCAGGCAGGCTGGAGCGACGAAAACTTGAAGATGTACATGTCATATCTACTTAGCCACCTTGAGTGCTTGATTCCGTATCTGTCTACTTTTATACAAGCCCACGCACACGCACGACAGGCTATCTCACAAAATTGAATACCAGTTTTGCTGTTTACAACTCTTAAGAAACCTACGCTAGGGAGTGACTAGTCACGGGCTGGGATGACTCGAAAGGGCGTCAAATGGGAAGTATCAGAGAAAATAAATGTTGACAGAGGGTATCTAGACATAAGAGAGGCATGTAATAAATGATAGGAAGTAAAAGTATTAGATATCCAGAACAGAGCCCACCTCTGCCCGGACCGACATTAGATAATGTAATAGTGAGAAGAGTTGACGATGAACTACGGTCTTCGACATCTATAGAGGGAGATGTCAACGTGATCCAGCACAGAAAACATCACGATTTCAGCAATAGAGAGCTGGCTGGCTTTAGTATCGTGTCCAGTCGGACCAAATTGAATAATGTACAGCAAAAAGTCCTTCATGTCCATTGATGCCTAGTCTCTTCTATTTGGGGGAATCTTCGCGCAACAAACCAGACCACACTGATCCCTAATCAAATCGGGAGCCGCCGTTGATGGCAGGATCCGTGCTATTATAAATCCTCAGAGACAGCTGATCGTCCTCGTTCGTAGTCGCCTCGATCGGGTCATATTTTCCAATCCTGTTGGGTACTGAGCCCTCTGTAGGCTCGAGGAAAGTTTATAAGGGTGTATTTTTCATGCAAAGTGCAATCATGCCTGGCGGCAAAAGCAGCTGGGAGAAAGGAGTGGATGGGATCTTGTATGTCGATTCCCGGACTAATGACCAGCGGCCATGTCGATTCGGCGGCTCAGCGCCTTGTTTTCGCGCCATACCTCAACACATTTTAACGCCAGGATCATCGGCATCGACCATCCGATATCAAGTCAAGAGTAACCACCGTCAAACGCCATTGATGCCCAAAGGGAGGAAAATAATTGTCGCAATGCCAGAGTTGTTCATTGTCTCGTCCAAGTGGTGATGACTTAAGCGTTGGTTACCTAGCATTTAAGTCAGTATTAGAACCAAACCTAGTTTGCCGTCAAGCGTCATGTGGGATGACTAACCCTTAGAATCCGGCGCGAGTAGTCTTGATTATCGGCGATGCTACCGTCGCTCATGCGTCGGTTCATCACAGGGTCCATCCGGGAATCGGCTATGGACATGTTGCTACTGCTAGGTGCCTTTCCGCCGCTGATGAAGGCATTGACTGCAGCGTTCCGACGGTGCTCTTCCTCGAGTTCGGTGTTTCTGCGTCGTCGCATGACAAAAAATGAGGTAACAGCAATCGCAACCACAACAATTACACCGACAACAACACCTACGGCGATACCGATAGTACTCGAGTTAGATCCACTCTTGGGCTTTTCGGTCGCGGAAGCTTCTGCTGACGTTTCTACTGTATCTATTTTGTAGGTTAATATTTACGAAAACATGTACTCCAAATGGACTTACCAGGCACTTGCGTACGAGTTGGTGTGGGTGCAGTTGTTGTACTGGAGCTGCTGCTGTCTTCGTAGTCGGCTCTTGGAACATTGATCACGAGACCCGTGTTGTAAACGGTGTAAGCGTCCAGACCGCCGCCTTCAACAAAGATTAGTAAGAGATAACCGCAAAGTGCCCAAGTCTTGAAAACGTACATGCTTGGTCACCAAAGCCGGGGCAAGGCTCGTTGCATTTGCTGTCGTTGAGCAGATTCTTCAAGTTCGGCAGTTTGTCGCCACAATAGCAGGTTCTCGAGTACGTGGCACCGACAGGCTTATCCTTTTTGCGGCACTTTTCAGAGCACCAGCCTTGGGTGTTGTATTTCCATGATGCGACCTGTTCCATATCCGCCAGCGAGTCGTAGCAACCAGCCACAGTGTCCGTTCCAAGAGACGGGATTCCGATAGGTAGCTGTTTTGTCGTGGCATTGCCAAACGACGCCATGGCTAGAATAGCCGCAGCAGTAATTTGCCGTACCGACATGATGAAGTTGTGTAGATTGACTCAGTCAATGATATCGAAATTTATGTTGTCGTGTTGTTTGCGAAAATGCCGCGGTTGATGGTTGATGATTTCCCTTTACACAGTCTCGTGTCTCGGGTCTCGTAACTGCGAACTATACACGGCGTCTCGCGGAAAGGAGGTAGAAGGCGGCCCTTTGTTCGGGTGGATGTTGTAGGGAGTGGAGGCGTTTTGTAGGTGGAAACCAGGTTAACCCTTTGCTCTTTGGCTCGCACACGAGTAGATTGTCAAAGGAGGGCAAAAATGACAACCAGGAGTGAATGATCTCTTGCACCGATAACCCCTTTATTCCGACGAGGCTCTTTACTGTCGGGATCGGTCCCGTCGGTCGGTTAGTCGGTCGCCAGAATGCTGCAAGTCCTTGCGTGCTTGATTCACATGTGCCTGGAAGGTTGTCGATGGACTGATTGATGGTATAGTTGGGTGATAATGAGAGAAGAGGATCGTCAACCCAACGGGGTGTACTGAAAGGAAAGAATTTTGTCGGCGATGGATTGAAAACGAATGTACTGCCCTGTGCGAGCAAGATTTGGATAAGGAGGGAGATTGAGGGAGTGTCGGGGGGAGTGTGAGTGAATGCGTGTAGAAAGGGAAACGGGGTTGTTTTTTCGTTAGGCGGCTGGGTCTGGACAGGTCAGGTACCTTGAGAAAGGGAGGAAATCCACGTAGGCCTGGTCAGGTCACCTTTGGACAGTGTGGGTATGTGGTGAGCTGGTTCGGATCGATACCCTTCTCGGTACACGTGCAGCCAATGGGAACAACCGATTAAGATTGTTTATGGGGCCGCAGTAACGCCCTCTCGCTGCTCACTGGAGGATAGTCACTGTCCATTTCACAATTTGATACTTCTTTTTATACTGCAAGAAACTGTACACACATTGTCCAACGTCTTGCGACAGGTAGGTACTGTGATTCTGGCTGCTAACTGCTATCTACCTACATGTACTTTACTCGTACTGAGTGCTGGCAGGTACCTGTCACTTGTGTTTGTGGGTGCCGGCCTCCCGTTCCTGCAACTTCTTGTTCCTTGAAAGATGTGGGCCAGAATTTTACCGGAATGACGGGGTATCAATGAAGCTACGTGTAATAGGTACCTATTGTACAAGCAGGGAGGCTCGGGATTGAACCAAAAGCAAGTCATCAAGGCGTTGTTACAGCATGGATTATACATATTCACCTCGCCATCAGTTTAATATTGGTCTGCTGAAGATATGATTTATCTTGCTGTTCAAACTCTGGTACTTACGCGCCCCTAGGTGTATGAGCGCCTACAAACATTGGTCTTAGCACCTGATAGGGTACCTCTGTTTGGAGGTAGGTAGGTACCTGATGTAAAAATCATCTTGAACTGTCACAGAAGTTGCTGCTTTAGGCAAACGCAGCGGAAACACTGTCTACCCCACTCCCACTCCCACCCAATCCAGGTACGCGTGTCGCTAGCGCAGGTACCGCTCCATCCCAGTTTGTCTAGATCCAGTTTTCTGACCAATGAAGATGAACGCTTTGAACAAGAGCTGCCAATCGACTTGGGGGCAGTCACAGGGACCGCGGATTCGCTGTTTTACCATATCTGTGATCTGTGCTTTTGCCTTTGCTGATAGGCTGTTTGTGCCTGTTTAGATCGGCATGCCTCTGCGTTGTGAAGATCATAATCCCAGGGGTTTATTCCAGCTGCATTGGCAAGGTGATGGTGCATTACTGTAGATATGCTTAGCCTTTATTATTGGTGTTGTGTTGATAGGTAGGTAACAGCCTTCTGGCAGTGTACGAGTAGAGATTGGCCTTGCTGGCTGTTTGTGACCAGCATAATAGGTACCTAGTTGCACATAGACCTTAATTCAAACAAGAGTATCAAGATAAACGTGTAACAAATGCTATGTTATGTTTAATGTTTAAACTCTGATATTGCTTGTCACAGGAATCTGTAACATATTGATGTTGCTACTTCAGATCCAATTGTTTCAGAGACCAGAACCCACTTCAAGAGATGTCCTGTTTTGCTCAAGGGTGATGCGTGATGTACAACTGGAAGTATGTTTACAGAATAGTATTGTTTCACATCGTTCTATTATTTGCCCATCACGTCATGGGCGTCACAGGATGTACCCTATCTCTTATTATTTGCGTTTTGCATTGCGGTTCATTTGTCAATACAAACACTTTTAAGCCGTAGCTCTTGTTGTCCCTTTTATGATCTGTCCATATATATATCTGGCTGTCTGGCACCTTTGACATGCAAAAACAACATCAGGACAAGCTTGTCCATCTTGTTTATCAAGCCTTTCATTACCTGGCCTTGAAGTATTTGCATGCTCTGGCTTTACACGTACACGTATCCCCTAAACGTCTGACCGTCCTACCGCCCTTATAGCTCGTGACGCGCACAAGGCAACTTTACTCGGCACTATTTTACCTAACTTGTGCAAAGTGATGACTACTTACTAATAGATTGGTCCCGACTCCTTCCAACAATTTTTAGAGTTGTACTGCGTGATCGCGTTTGTTGCCCCCAGATACGTCTAACAAAGAATTATACAGGCCAGTAGACCTAAAGCCATATATCAACAAACAATGCTTTGATTATTCTAGGCGCGGTATATTCATTTCCAAAGAGCTGTGCAGAGGAATTGTAATGGATGTATATTTGGTATTGCGGTGAGTCTGACAGCATTTATGCCCTGCATTTCTACGAGTATACAAGTAGAACTACCATCTACAGGATATTCTGCTTGACGGGCCGACCTACAAGATGCATGCGGCACCGTCCGATGCAACCGCAGAGGATTGAGCAATCCCGTCGCACCCGTGTCCCCGTGTCCTTGCCGCAATGTTTGACGGCCCGCAATGCTCAATTTATCACAACCAAACAACACGGTTTCTTTAATCAACAGATGTTTTGTTTCCGACCTTGAAAATATTAATGAAGCCAATACTGTGTTTATTTGTCAACATTTCAATCCTCTCGGTAGTTTACTAGATGCATTTCAGCTGGCTGTTGCATTACCTAGCCCTGTCGCAGGGGTCATCTACCTAACGTACTATGGTATGTAGGTAGCTGGCAGCAGAGCACAGCCTCAACTTCATTAGTAATAGTTTCCGCAAAAAAAGAAGAAATGTCCGTCATCAATTCGGACCGCTCTCGACCAGGCTGGTTTGTGTAATAGTACGGCAAATAGTAGGTTAGGTAGAGAGCTTTAGTACATCGGCATCTTGATAGCACACTGTCCGGTCCGGTCGGACACTCCGTCACGTGGGGGTATCTTTTAACATTTGACATCTCTAATAAAATAGCTTGGAAACCCCTTGAAGAAAGATCACGATTAAAGCGCGCTACTGTGTACGCAACGTATATATATGCAGGTAGGAGTGGTAGGTTAAATAGTAGTTTATCCCAAGAAATCTTGGTCTGCCGATGAATCTTTTTCAGCTCATGCAAAGCAACAAGGATGTTTACAAGCCTACGTAGGTACCTGGCAACCCTGGCACTCCTGGTGCAACTTTAGCTTAGTCTACAGGCCTGCAGGGCCCTACCTACAACCTTACCTTCTACACTACACTTTTTGTATACATTTTGTAGCGCTAGTAGGTTAAAATTAATTTAAAAGCAATACGTTAACGTAATAATGTTATATTATATATTAAATTATTACTTTTTTAAGTTTACTTACTTTTTTTAATAGCTTTATTACTTATTATAATAGCTACTATAAAATTTATAAAAAGCAAATAGCTTATAAAAAATTTATATATAAATATTAACTTTACTTAGTAAATTAAAAGCTAACTAAGCTAAAAAGCTTAAACTAAGCTATTATAGCTTATAAATAATAACGTTTTTATAAGCAGTTTTTAGCTATTAATTATTTTAAGCTTAGTTAAACTACTAACTTAGCTTAAAGTGCTTAATATATTAATAAAGCGTATAATAGCTAACTTAGCTAAAGCTTTAGCTTAAGCAAATAAAAACTTAAAGCGCTATAAATAACTAGTTTATACTTATTACTTTAAACGCTTTAAGTAACTTAAAGCTAAAAAAGCATAGTTAATAATATTAACTTATACTTTAAGTATATTATAAGCTTAAAACTAACTTAGCTTTAATTAGTTATTTAATAAAATTTATAAATACTTTTTTATTATTATTATAATTATAAAAAAGTTTTTTAGTATTAATTTTAAGTATATTTAAAGCATTTATTAAAATAAACTTAATATAGCTAACTTAATTAAGCTTTAAATTAAAGCATATAATATACTTTTTACGTTTTAACTATATACTAACTAGCAAATAAGCATAATTATAATAGTTGCTTTAATAATAAAACTTAAAGCTTATAGTATAAATATTAGCATTTAAGCATATTGCTTTATAACCTATATAATAATATACGCTTACTTTTTTATAAAGCACTTTAAATATTAGTCCGGCTAGGGGTTAATATAATCACAACACGTTACTATTTATAGTACTATGTTAACTTAATTAATAAAAAGGAAAAGGAAGTTATAAGGACTTTTTTTAGCAAGTTTTATATAGCTATAAAGGTTTGCAATTAATTAAGACCTATTAGCAATATAAGAAGAACATGTATACTTTATATATTTAATATATAAAGGATATATACTTTATATATTTAATATATAAAGGATATATACTTTATATATACTGGTTATGTACTATATATATATACTGCACATATACTTTTTTAATAAAGTAAGTTTAATATAATTTATAATAAATATATAAAAAACTAAATATTTATATTTATAAGATATTTGCGTTTTAATAGTTTTAATATAGTTAATAAAGTTAAAAGTATTAAAAAAGATTTTAATACTTGCTATTTTTTTTAACTATATTTTTATTTTTTTATGCTTTTGTTTTTAATTTATAGGCAATCTACTATTGCTTTAATTTTTATTTTTATTTAATTTATTATAATAAAAGACTTAAGTGCTTAGTTAAAAATTTTTTTTGTAAATAAATTTGCAAGGTTATTTTTTTTTGTTAATTTAATATACTTTTATAATTTTTCTTTTATAAGATTTTTATAGCAATATTATGTTAATTATAAAGTATTTTTTACGTATACTTTTAAGTTTTATAAAATATTAGTAAAGTAACTTAAAATTAGTATAAAGTACTAAAAAAATTAAAAGTAATTTAAATACTTTAAAAATTAAGTATAAAGTAATATATAAAGCAATAGCGCTATTAACTTTGTTAACTATACTATATAGTTTACTAGCAAAAATAAATTAAATAATATGCTTATATTTATTTAAGTTTTAATATATAATATTATTAATAATTTTATATTTATTTTACTTATAATTTAAAATTAATTTAATAGTAAAAATAATAATAAAACTAATTTAAAAGCTTAAGTTAATATTATTAGCAAATAATTTATTTATAAAAATAAATAGCTTTGCTTTTATTAAGTTTAAAAGTATATATATTAATTTATAGTGCTTGTTTTTAATTTACTAGTTAATTTACTTGTTTAATGTTTAAATATTATTTTTTATAAGTTTAATAACTTATATAACTATTAATAAGTTAAATATAGCTTTAAGTTAATATATACTGCTAATATATATACTATATGCTTTTTAGCTAACATATTGCTAAAAAGCATTAATTAAAATAAAGTTAATTTTAATTAGACTTTTTGCTTAACTTTTTTATATAAAAATTACTTTTTTATTTTAAAAAGTAACTTTTATACTATTAAACTTAATAGCTTATTTTTTATTAAAAAAT
>MU401566.1:7353-26407 GCA_022579005.1 Poronia punctata
CTCCCCCGCGCCCCCCCCCCCCCCCCCCCCCCCCCCCCCCCCCCCCCCCCCCCCCCCCCCCCCCCCCCCCCCCCCCCCCCCCTAGATCATGATGGGAATTGAGACTTGAAGTTATTGAAATAGAATATATGGATAATCGGCTTTCTTTCTGCTGCTGCTGTGTCACTTCTTGGACACGAGGGGTGGCATATTGATTTATCCACGCAGCATGAAGAACTCACGTGCTTCATCAAACGTCGCGATCCCCTTTTCAATGAATGAATACTCGTACGCGCTTCCATACCGACCCTTCATCAGATGTCTAGACAACCTTGGAAGTCATATCTCAGCTTGCTCTACCTAAGTTAGGTACCTAGTTTAGATTCTCGTAGTAGGTAAGGTAGGTAGGTAGGTAGGTGATGGTCCGGACATGGACAGACTTCGTTTCTAAGCTTATTCATTCCCCCTTTTCAATCCTGCGATAATTATAATATGGTGACGCATGGAGACATATGATACAAATTTCTCGCTTGATAGCTTGATGATGTTGATGTTGATGTCGCATGTGTGTCTAACCTACATCAGTTAGGCTCTTCTCTTCTTACAGCGGTTGCCCGATATTCCCTTTATACCGGCCGGCATATCTAACCCCCTTAAATAATACCTCTTTCTTATCTGTTTTTCTTTGCGACCGTGTTAAAAAAAAAAAAAACCTGATAAATATATATATATATATATATATACTTTACATTCTACGACTATAAGTATGTCTCTCTCTATATAAAAAGACAACAAAGTTATAAGCGAGCTTAACATATCACGCCTCCCTGTGCCCGCTAAGTAAACTCCGATGTCCAGCTCAAAAAGGTCGTGCCTAAAAACCCCCCGGTCCAGGCAAGATGGACCCTTATCTATGCTCGTCGACTTATCATTGGTTAAATCTTTTTGAATTTTTTTGAGACGATGCTTTTTATGCGTACTTCTCTGCACTTTATCTTTTTGTACGAGTATGTGCAGCACTCAGCGCTGGCAGGAGGTAATAGGAATTACATAACTTAACCCAAGAAGTTTATATGGAGAGGGCTTATCGGTCTCTTATGATTATTAAACATAGATAAGGCACGATTATTTATCTATCTATCTATCTATCTACTCTTACCCGTCAGGGATTAGATGACCAGAGCAGGGGGTGTTGAACGACCGGATTGTAGGTAGGTTTGAATGCGCCCGGAGAAGATATTCCTAGGTACCGGGTAACTGCCTGTGAGTATAACATGGAAAGAAATACCTACCCTATTCAAAGGCCGAGGAGAATACTCATCCATCACCGAGTCTACCTAGTCTAGATCTTGGATGGGATGGGATGGGATAGATATGGTTATAGCCTTATCAGTATCTTACAAGGATGTTTGCCATACCCTTGTTAAACATGGTGACATGCCCCTCCTCTTCCCAGTCGTCTTATCAGATCGACCAATCCGATATTACGTGCCCCACGTGCCAGAAGGGTTTCCCCAGGTTCAGCCTTGAAAGATGAGATGACAGAAAGAAAGGAAGGAATGAAGGGGATAATTACTTATCTATATGCTAAAGTGAAGAACAAAGAATTGCATGGGAGGAGGGGGAGGGGGAGATAGGGCCAACGTTTGCGGCTGATGATTGGATTCCGGGGCACTCTGTATCTGTAGGGTAGCTAGCTACCTTGACGTGTCTACCGTCTTGTAGTAGGTAGTTTGTATAGGAAAATAGGTAGTATGTGCTGATGCAAAGAAAACGCCTAATGGTTCTTCCTTGGCATGGGGGAAGAAAGATCAAGGGAACCTCGATATCTCAAGTTCGCTCGGATCCAAATAAATATGTCATACACATAGGTAAACCTAACCTAGACGGTTTTTGCTCGGCTTTCTATACCTTACCTGTGACAGTGTTAATAATTATAACTTGATGATGTAAGTGATTGATAGGACCGGTTGTTCAAGGATAGGGTATAAGAAATAAGGTTTATTTCGCGTCGTGTTTGGGTGCTACCCTTCTTTTATATAGTTGCGTCCCCTCTTTTCCCTCTCACCTCTCACCTCTCACACCGAGAGCAAGAAGGTCATAAAAAGAGAAGGATAATATCTTGTGAGGGGGTCTCAGACTCTTTACTTACCTAGAAATAAAAGGCACATTATTTTAGCGAGCAACGACCATGGAGTCAACGTCGGGCGCGGCACCTCTCGGACAAGGTGTCGGGTATGGCATCGTTCTCGGCCTGGGCTTCGCCTTTGCTCTAGGAATGGTAAGTTGAGACGGAAAGAGAAGCGAAATAGGTCGATTGTAGCTGATGAAGAAGCTGGTAGATCCTCGTCACATTCATTTTGAAGAGGTATAATGCCGAGCTACAGACATCCGAAATGTTCAACACAGCTGGACGGACGGTGAAGAGCGGTCTTGTAGGTTCGGCTGTCGTTTCTTCCTGGACGTGGGCGGCGACACTTTTGCAGAGTTCAGGTGTCTGCTATCGATATGGTGTGTCGGGACCTCTTTGGTATGCCTCGGGTGCTACCGTGCAGATTCTGCTTTTCGCTACGCTTGCTATCGAGTTGAAGAGAAGGGCGCCGAATGCACATACATTTCTTGAAGTGTAGGTTTCCCATCTTTGGAGCTGATCAAATGGACGCAAGACTAATTATGTCTGAATAGCATCAAGGCTAGATACGGCACCGTTGCCCATCTTACCTTCATGGTCTTCGGTCTCGTGACCAACATTCTCGTCAGCTTGATGTTGGTTGTCGGTGGGTCGGCAACGGTGAATGCGCTAACGGGCATGCATACCATTGCTGCCATCTATCTCTTGCCTGTCGGTGTCATTGCGTATACCGTCGTGGGCGGACTCAAGGCGACCATCCTGACTGATTGGATCCATACTTTCGCTTTGCTGATTATCATCATCATCTTCTCCCTCACTGCGTATGCCACCGGAGACACTCTCGGTTCGCCTTCTGCCGTCTATGATCGTCTGATGGAGGCGGCTGTTGCTCACCCGGTCGATGGGAATGCCCAGGGTAGTTACTTGACCATGAGTAAGTAGCACATTTTCTGTCGTCACGAGAACACTTGCTAACGGCCAATATCAGGATCGACCGAGGGAGCCATCTTCTTCGTAATCAACATTGTCGGCAATTTCGGTACCGTGTTCCTGGACAATGGCTACTACAACAAAGCCATAGCCGCTTCGCCGGTCCACGCTCTCCCGGGTTATATCCTAGGTGGTCTGAGTTGGTTCGCGATCCCGTGGTTGACCGCGACGACAATGGGTCTTTCGGCCCTCGCGTTGGAAAGCACGCCGGCATTCCCGACATTCCCCAATCGAATGACGGAAGAAGAGGTGTCGGCAGGTCTTGTACTCCCATACGCCGCCGTGGCCCTGCTTGGGAAAGGAGGTGCGGTGGCGACATTGCTAATCGTCTTCTTCGCCGTTACCTCGGCCACATCATCCGAACTCATTGCCGTATCTTCCATCTTCACATACGATCTGTACCGCACTTACTTCAAACCGGACGCGAGCGGCAAGCGTCTCATATACATGTCGCACATCATCGTGTGCGCATACGCCCTCTTCATCTCCACCTTCTCCGTCGGTCTGTGGTACGCTGGTGTCTCGATGGGTTATCTATATCTGTTGATGGGCTGCATCATCTCCTCGGCTGTCGTACCCGCTACACTGACGCTAGTGTGGTCCGGTCAGAACAAATGGGCTGCCGCTCTGTCGCCACCTCTCGGCCTCGCCTTTGCACTCATCGCGTGGTTGGTGACTGCTTCCAAACAGTGTGGGACTCTTGATGTTGCTTGCACTGGATCTAACCTGCCCATGTTGGCTGGCAATGGTAAGTACTAAGAACCCCCAAACAAATGTCGGATAAGTCTCCATCGGGGCCAACTGACCTTTGTTTCCAAGTTACCGCTCTCCTCTCTCCACTGGTACTCGTACCCATATTCACCTTGATATTCGGCCTTGTAAGTAAACACTCTGCAACACACCCCTTTTCAAGGGCAGATTAGATACTAAGACCCCCAACAGGATAAGTACGACTGGAAATCCATGGCGCAGATCCGCAGAGCCGACGACCACGACCTCGCAGCCGCCGCAGGAGTCGACCTGGAGCAGACAGCAGCCGGGGCTCCCCAAGCTCAGCCGGACGGTCTCAGCTCACAGGAGGAGCAGGCAAAGCTCCTACGCGCCAGCAAGATAGCCAAATGGACGACAGTAGGCCTGACATTAGCATTCCTAGTCCTCTGGCCATTCCCCATGTACGGCTCCTCGTACGTCTTCTCCAAGCCCTTCTTCACCGGCTGGGTCACCGTGGGCATCATCTGGATCTTTGGCTCTCTCGGCGCCGTCGGCCTGTTCCCCATCTACGAAGGTAGACATACGCTCAAGCATACGGTGCGGTCTATTTATTTGGATCTCACGGGTAAGGGCCGGAGACGGATCGATGCCGAGGTTGTGTCAAGGGAGGAGAAACGCTCCGAGTCGGGGTCCAAGGATTCTGCGAATGTTGACGAGGCCAAGTTATGAGGGGAATGAAGAGGTAGGACGGGTCACGGAGGATTTGGTTGGCCTTATTACTCGTACTCGTGGGGTTTTTTGGTTTGGTTTTACGGACGGAAGTTGCGATTTGTTATATTTACGTAATAAGATCTAAGCCGCTACACTAGAACGTTAATCGGCGTCTGCAGGTTTTGAACATTCGACTTCGAGGTCGTACGAGTTACCGATCTCGTCAAGATTTCGTTCCTTTTACTACACGTAAAATCGAACATCCGTTGTTACTTTTGATATCTTGTGTCCTACGTTTCAGCCATGAAAAGAGCTGAGATATCTATCTGCCTACATTACACAGACCTGTTTGTAACCTTTAAACTGAGGTTAAGTGGGCCATCAGTTTGCTAGTAGCCCAGTTCTTACCACTCAAGCTTCCTTATTTCAAAGGTGCCCATCATCCAAATTCAAGTAGAATAGTGAGGCTTCTGATATGATCTACCACAACTAGTAGTGACCGCTATTGTAAAAGAAGCCACTCCGGAAGCGACACGATAGCATCCCGTCGGGTACTAGATATAGTGGGTAACGCGGGGTATATACCAGGTACATGCTGGTTTTCTACTGGGGATGCCAAGACCATCCATCAGGTTTCAGACCCCAATTCAATTCAATGCCCATTTCGCTCGTCGACACATCTGGCAAACAAAAAAGTTCAACCTTCAGCTATTTTTTAGGACAGATTATTGATCTGTCTGCTGTTGGATCTTGACGATTATTTACCATTCAGAGGTTTCGTCTTTTGATTCTGTAGCACATCTTTAGTCCGTATGTACGATGTGTACACGTTAAAGTTAAAGCTCTTGCTTTTTTGAACATAGACGGCTTGAATTTTATTGATATATTTGAACCCGTGAACTTCTGTTCATTCTTAGAATTGAAGAAATTCAACCTGCCCATAACACCCGCTCCGCGACCTCTGATCCTACAAATTATCTATATATATATCCAATCTTGAATGAATTGATGGTATAGAGTCCTGAGCCCGATAATCGGCCGGTCGCTACGATGGACGAGAAATTTCAGGAGAAAAAGGCGGAAGTCCGACATTCGTTCGACCTACGTTATTCCTCCGACTCTTTCCAATCTGATCTCGATGCGACAGAATACCTCCAGACCGACCCCCTCACCGCTTCCAAAGCCTCTACATATTCCGGCGTCTATCCAACTCCCCAGCAACAACGCCATTCGCGCAGGTCATGTTGCGGCTGTTTCAGAGGGAGATCACCAAAATGTCTTCTCATCACACTTGGTGTGTTCGCGCTCGCAATGGTGGCTCTGAGCGCCAGCGGATTCTTCGCTTTCAATAAATATAAACAAGCGCCCCCCGATGGCTTGTCCCCACCATGGTATCCGACGCCGAAAGGTGGGACGGCAAAGAGCTGGGCGGAGAGTTACGAAAAGGCACGCAAAATGGTGGCCAAGATGACGTTGCCTGAAAAGGTAAACATCACCACGGGAACTGGTTGGCAGATGGGTCCGGCTGTCGGTAACACTGGGCCTGCCGTCAATGTCGGCTTCCCGTCTTTGGCTCTGCAGGACGGGCCGTTGGGTATACGGTTTGCTGATAATTCGACGGCCTTCCCTGCCGGGGTCACAGTCGGCGCCACGTGGAATAGAGACCTGATGTATCAATGGGGCAACGCTCATGCTGTTGAGGCTCGGAAGAAGGGCGTCAATGCCATACTCGGTCCTTGCATTGGACCGCTTGGACGGGCGCCTGCCGGTGGTAGAAACTGGGAAGGCTTTGGAGCTGACCCTTACTTGCAAGGCATTGCTGCCGCACAGTCGATCAAGGGCATGCAGGACGAGGGAGTCATGGCTACAAGTATGTGAACCCTTCAATCTCGACTCCGACGTTTTAAAATAGGGGCTATACACGCTAACTTTTGGAAATAGTCAAGCATCTGGTTGGAAATGAGCAGGAACATTTCCGACAGCCTAACGAATGGGGCTTGGCAAACGCGATATCCTCCAACATCGATGATAGGTCCATGCACGAACTGTACCTCTGGCCTTTCGCCGATTCAGTCAAGGCCGGTGTTGTTAGCGTCATGTGCAGTTACAACATGATCAATAACTCTTACGCGTGTGGTAACTCCAAGCTGTTGAACGGACTCCTTAAAGACGAGATGGGTTTCCAAGGTTTCGTCATGAGTGACTGGCTCGCTCAGAGAAGTGGAGTGTCCACGGCACTTGCTGGTCTGGATATGACGATGCCTGGTGATGGTCTGTTCTGGACAGACGGGAAATCACTTTGGGGTCCGGAACTGACAAAGTCCGTTCTGAACGGCTCCGTGCCTCTTGATAGGATTAACGACATGGCTACACGAATTGTTGCCGCCTGGTATCAGATGGGCCAAGATGATGAAACCAAGTTTGATCCCAAGGGGCCCAACTTTTCGTCCTGGACCGATGATAAGATGGGCGTAGAGGCCCCAGGTAGCCCGAGCGAGCAGGAAGAGCGTCAAGTAAACCACTTTGTCAACGTCATGGGGAATCATTCATCAGTGGCGCGACAGATTGCTGCCGAGGGAACTGTTTTGTTGAAGAATGACGGATTGCTGCCCATCAGCCGTAAAGGGGAGCTGCCGGGAAGCAAAGCCAAGGAACGGGACGGGCCATTGCGGATAGCCATCTTTGGAGAAGATGCAGGCCCCGGTCAAGGCGCTAATTACTGCAAGGACCGCGCCTGCAATCAAGGGACCTTGGCTTCTGGCTGGGGATCCGGCGCCGTGGAATTCCCCTACCTCGTCACCCCAGAAGAGGCTCTCGGCAAGGCTTGGGATAGCAAGCATGTAAATGTGACGAAACATTTGTCCAACGGGCTGTCCTCCGACAGCGAGGCCGAGATCCTGAAAGAGGCCGAGGTATGCATTGTTTTCGCCAACTCCGACTCTGGAGAGGGCTTTGTATCATGGAGCAATGTATACGGCGACCGGCCTGATATCAACTTACAGAAGGGGGGCGATGACCTGATTGTCCAGGTGGCTGAGGGTTGCCACGGAGGAGACGGACAGGTTCTCGTCGTCATCCACACCGTTGGTCCTGTTATCGTGGAGAAATGGATAGACCTGCCCAACGTTAAAGCTGTGCTGTTGGCCAACCTTCCTGGCCAAGAAAGCGGCAATGCGCTAGCCGATATCATCCTGGGCGATGTTAACCCTAGTGGCAAGCTACCGTGGACCATTGGCATGGTTTTGGATGACTATGGACAGGGTGGCCTACTTATGTATACGCCTAATGGTCTAGTCCCACAGCAAGATTTCGACGAAGGACTATACATCGATTATCGGTACTTTGACAAGTTTGAGATCGACCCCCGGTTTGAGTTTGGGTTTGGGCTCAGTTATACCACGTTTGAATTCGAAAACGTCGTTGTCAAGGAGGTGAAGCCCAAGTCGGCCTTGCCCGCTCCTCGACCGGACGACTTTGCAGCACCACCCAAGTACGACACTACCATTCCAGATGCGAAGGAAGTGTTATTCCCTGAAAGTATTCGAAAGCTGGAGAAATTCATCTATCCTTACCTCGATAGCACCGACGATATTGGATCTGGATCATATCCCTACCCGGACGGCTATGATGTTGAACAGCCCCTATCAGGCGCTGGCGGAGACGAAGGAGGAAACCCCGATCTCTGGGAAACCTATGTAGAGGTCTCGGTCGACATCAAGAATACCGGCGGGAGAAAGGGACAGGTTGTTCCCCAGCTTTATCTAAGCTATCCGGAATCGTCTACGGTTGATTTCCCGGTCAGAGTACTCCGTGGATTTGATAAGTTATCATTGGATGAAGGGGAGGAGACTACGGTGACGTTCAACTTGACTCGCAGGGACTTGAGTTACTGGGATGTTGTTGTGCAGAACTGGGTCATGGTTGAAGAGGGCAAGTATACCTTTGCGGTTGGTCAGAGTTCGAGGGATCTCATTGTTTCTGGGACGTGGTAAACGTGGATATGGTATGGTTGGAGATGTGTAACGAGACGAGGTTTAGCGGGTCTTTGATACCAAGTCAAACAACAGTATGAGTACGATGAAGTTATGAGGTAGTTTGAACGTTCTGGCGCAACACTTTGTCTTTTGTGGTGATTTTGCATCTATCGGTTGTTCTCCAAGTATGTCGATCTAGACTGAACAAAGACTTTATGGAAGAAGGGTTACGACTACCTAATAAAGTAGGATCCATAACCCCTCGCAAACTCCTTCCTATCCTTGGGGTAAGTATAACAAGAGAAGTATCCATAGAGACTTTTATTTTTAGGTTATGGTTATCCAACCGAAACTTCTTCCCCCCCCGGGGATGCGGCTCAAACAATTGGTGGGATGGGACGATGGGAATCACTGGGAATCGGGAGGATCCGGGCTGGCTTCCAATTGCTACCCTTCACGGTTGTACTTTGTAGTGTTTTAGCGTGGTAAAGGGTCTGGCGCGGGGTAAAAGTACTGGATTCCAGGGGACTTTCGGTTATACAAGCTAGCACGGATATGTTCTAGGTTAGGTGGCCCCAGGTAGCGGGTGGATAGTGGGTTATGAAAACCCCATGATAGCTTGTAAACTGCGGAGGGGTTGTCTCATTTGTACCTGCTTTGAATCCCGATATCTGGACTCCGGTAAACGGATGGTTTGTTACGCTACATTATGAACTGGTTTGCTTGGTTAAGGTAGGTACGGTAATACATAAACTAACCTAGGTACATGTAAGTACTTGGATACTGAATTCATTCCAGAGAGACAGGGCCAAGACCCGGTTCTAGGTGGTAGGCTGCGCGTGATTCCCCAACCAGTACATGTACGAGTACACATGTCCTCGCAAGGACTTGCCTGATGGAGCTAAGATCTGGCGCCGAAGCTGTGAAGTCATACAAACGACTGGTTCAGGAGTTATCTCTCAGCATCTAGACTAGGTAAGGTATAATATGAGGCAAAAAAATGGGTAGACTAGAAAGTGCATAGAATCTAGGTTAGATAGCTCTTTGCCTTTCCCCTTTCCTCCCCTTTCAACAACCCCACTTCAATCATGGTATTGATTCTTGAGTAATACGAAATACAAACATTATTTTTGTGTACCAAGATTAACCTAACCTTACCTAGGTACGTATATCTAATATTGAGAGACTTCTCCGCCTGGGCCGGTTAATGGGACGACGTGCGTCCTATCAACAGCTCCTTCACCGGCAGACCGGTCTATTTCCTACCCAAGGTAGTCTAGTCCCTTGCTTATCGCTGTACCTTTCCCTTTGCCTTGCCTTGCCTTGCCCAACATTCGGGAATCATAAGCTTGGCGCCGTCTAGATAGGAAGCAGCCCCTTGTTTGAGACGAGTATTTAAACACTCTGCTGTGCCTTTCCTTCGGGTTGAACAGATAGGTATAATATCATCTTTGACCCTTTCTTGTCATCCTTCACTGTCAGTGCCACAGACTACACAATCGGCATACACATCGGAGAAGGACATTATCATCGTTTTAATTTATATCCTTGCGTAGGCATCCATCATGGCTGTCGACCAGACCCCTCACCCTTTACGGCCCCTCACGGAGGAGGAGCTCGTCATCGCCCGAGATCTCGTCGTCAAACAAAGTAACGGTGAAGGCGTCGTTCTCTTTTTCCGGTCCATCTACATAGATGAACCTAAAAGAGACGACCTCATCCAGTTCCTAGCTGCGGAACATGCGGGTGAAAAGCCCGCAATCACAATCCCGAGACAGGTGACGGTACTGTTCGACCTGGTCAAAGATGGCGTACCGACGCTTACCGAGACAATCGTCGATGTTGAGGCCGGCGAGATTCGCAGAACTAAATCCTTTGCCCCTTACTGCCAGACAAGCTACACGTTGGCCGAGTTTGGCATGTTCCAGGAAGCTTGCGTCAACTCTGACATGTTCAAGGAGGCCATGGAGGAGTTTGACCTGCCGGAACACATGTCCGTCACTATAGATCCTTGGCCTTATGGTGGTCTTGACCCGGAGGAGGATCTCTCCCGAACTCTGCAAGGCCTGGTGTTTGCGAGAGATTCGACGAAAAATAATCAGGATTCTAACCATTATTCTTACCCCATTCCCATCATTCCCGTCATGGATGTGGCGACTAAGAAAATAGTCCGGGTCGACCGTCTGGCAACAGGTGGAAGCGGCGAGAGCCTCTACCCCCGATCAAAGGGAGACAAACCTAAAAAGTTATTCGAACACGCCAAACCTGCCGAATACGTACCTGAACTACTCGACATTCAGCAGCGGGCTGATCTCAAGCCTATCAATGTCACGCAGCCCGAAGGTGCCTCGTTCAAAGTCCACTCGGATAATCTGATTGAGTGGCAGAAATGGAGGTTCCGCATCGGGTTCACACCCCGTGAAGGCGCGGTCCTACACGACGTGTGCTATGAGAACAGGCCGATTATCTACCGTCTGTCTTTCTCGGAGATGACGGTCCCGTACGGCGATCCCCGCCCGCCTTTCCATCGGAAACAAGCTTTCGACTTTGGTGATGGTGGAATCGGTCGCGCGGCTAATAATTTGAAACTTGGTTGCGATTGTCTCGGTGCTATCCATTATCTGAGTTCCGTCGTGACGGACTCGGCTGGAAAGCCCGAGATGGCGAATAACGTTGTGTGTCTACACGAACAAGACAATGGTAAGAATTCTACCCCTACTACTATTGGGCCAAGTCTAATACATCCCAGGTATCGGTTGGAAACACACCAACTTCCGAACAGACCGCGCCGTCGTCACGCGCCTTCGCGAATTTGTCATCCAATTCGTAGTCACACTAGCAAACTACGAGTACATCTTCGCCTACAAGCTCGACACAGCCGGCGGCATCTCAGTCGAGACCCGCGCTACCGGCATCGTCAGCGTCGTAGCTATAGACGAGGGCAAGACGTCTGGATACGGCAACGTCGTATCCCCCGGCGTACTCGCCCAGAACCATCAACACATCTTTGCCGTGCGCATAGACCCCACCATCGACTCATACGAAAAAGGCGACACGAGTGTTGTGTTGGAAGAAACTCATCCTATCCCCATGAACCCGGAAACCAACCCCTTTGGCAACGGCTACGAAATCCGTCGCACGGTAGTTGAAAAAGCCATGTATACCGATGCTGAACCTAGGTTCAACCGCGCGGTCAAGATGGAAAACGCGAACAAGAAGAATCCCATCAGCGGCAAGAATGTCGCGTATAAATTCATCCCGCCACCTACGCAGCTCATGCTCGCCGATGAGAAGAGTACCCAGGCGGCCAGGGCTCCTTATGCGAAACATCATCTCTGGTTCACGGGACATCGTGACGAAGAGCTCTGGGCGGCGGGCGAGTTTACTAATCAGAGTAAGAAAGAAGAAGGAGGTGTGAGAGATGCGGTTGAGAGAGGGGATTGGTTCGTTGATGAACCTTCTTCTACGAGTGAGAAGGGCCGGAAAAGTACACCTGTGGTTTGGAATGTTTTCGGATTAACTCATAACCCGCGTGTCGAGGATTGGCCTGTTATGTGAGTAGTTCCAAAGCTGCCCTTCTTATCTCCTTTCTTCTTTACTAATGGATTCGTCTAGGCCCGTCGAAATCCACCAATTCCACATCCGTCCAGCGGATTTCTTTACTCGGAACCCTGCTATCGATATGCCTACGGGCAAGAACGAGAGTAGTGTTCTTCTCTCTGGTAATGATTCTTCTTGCTGTAATAATAAGAAGGATGCGGATTCGGGATCGGTACAGGAGAATGCGGTGGCGCATTTACAAGGGACGGCTACGGATATCGATCCTAAGGATTTGGGATCCAAGACCAATGGAGGTGATAAGGAGAAGGAAAAGCGTCTTTCGGTTGGTTTGTCAAGGATTTTTCCGTGGAAGAGGGAGAAGGAGGGGAGTGCTAAGTCATGAGTCATAAGTGGTGATGGTATGGTATGGTGAGTTGAATTTTGGGGGGTCTAGGTATTTGATCTAGGTCTAGGTCTAGGTTTAGATATTTTGTGTGTTTGGGTTGGATCTGATCTTGTAATGAGATATGACTATTTACCTGCCTATCATGAAGAGGGAGAAAGAAAGAAAGAGGAAAGAATGAACAAAAGAAGAAAGAAAGAAATAATAAGATATATAACGACAAATGACTGATGCGCTGAGAATTAGGTAAAGGGCGTTGATTATATACTTGGGTAATCAGGTAGTTAGTTGGTTACCTAAACTTTTGCAATATGATACACACACACACATATATATATATATAATGATTGGACTGACTGGCGTGGTTGACATACCTTGAGAGCAGTAGAGTTTTTGATCCATCGACACTTAGAGCTCTTCAGAAGATCAAGCTGAATTGACTGACTGAGTGTGTGGGTGGGTGTAAAGTGTGTTCTGGACTGAGGGATGTTTGGTGGTGTAATCAACTGTTATTCTTCTGCTTTTCTCTTTCCATTTCTCTTGAATCACCAAGTTGGAGAATGGCAGACCGCTGCAGCCTATGTACGGAATGTGTATCTTTTCTTTTGGATTATGTAAATAAGATCTGGATAGCTAGTAAAATATCGGCTTGGATTTCTCTTGTTTTTATAGCCGTTAGAAGATTGGAATCTGTCAACCATTGGTGTTTTACACGTCCTACAATACGATACTCGTAAACGCGCCATCTATCCTGCCACCCTGCTTACGTAAGGAATTAAAATAGAATACAACGGTAGAACACCAGCGCCTCTATTACTTTAACCGGCTAGACTACCTTCTACCGCGCATCCCAGCTCCTAGAAACTGCGCAATACAGCTCAGAGCTACCGGGGCTGTAGTGTAGTGTCGTCATACTTTCCCCAAGCAAATTACTAAAAAAAGGCAGCAACTTTGTCTCTCTCCAAACCGTTTCAAAGGATTGCTGTACCTGCAGCTTAGGTATCCCGCCATCACCCCACAACGGCAACGGCAAGCCAGGCAATTATTTCTGTACTGTCGTCGGTCATTATCGTCTTCTTGATATACCAATCGTCCCTACCTTGCAACGGTCCATCCGTATCTTTGCTCTGACGGTTCGGGTATTCTTTCTTCCATTTGCTCGCCACGTCAATATGGCTGTGTTGAATAGATAACGAACCTCCCGAAGAAAGAAACAGACCTTTGCGCGCAAAGAGTGAGACTGTCATTTATACGTTTATCCTAACCTCGATTTCATTCGCTTTACCATCGACACCATGGTTCACGCAGCCACTGTTGCAGCAGCAGCGGCTGGTTCGTCTTCCGGGCGTTCACGACCTTCGATTGCACCGACTTCACGAGCCGGCTCATTCCGCGCCGGATCACCTCTACCCAGCTTCGAATCCAACAACCGCTTGAGATTATCTACCGCTCTTCGCCGTGCTTCTAGTCACTATCACTACCAAACCTTTCCCACGCCTGCGCCGAAATCTGCGGGCCGTCGACCGAGCTCCCAATCTGACGATGTCGATGATGGATCTCCCGATTCGCATACTTCCTCTACGCCCTTGCCTGTGAAGCAACTGGCATTACTAGCTCTGTTATCACTTGCCGAGCAGACTGCCCTCAACTCGCTATCTCCCTATCTGCCAGAAATGGTAGAGTCGTTTCCGGGAATCACACATGATAAGGTCGGTTTGTACGTTGGTCTGGTAGCTTCCGCTTTTGCCTTGGCCCAACTGGCTACCAACCTGTTCTGGGGCTACTTGTCGGATATTGTGGGGAGGAAGCCCATCATGTTGATGGGCACCTCGCTATTGTGCCTCTGCTTCGGTCTGTTTGGTTTCTGTACGCGCTATTACCAAATCGTCTTGGTTCATATAGCCATGGGATTGCTTAATGGTAACGCCGCCGTGGTCCCGACTTGCCTCGGCGAATTGACGGATAGGAGTAACCAGAGCAAGGCCTTCACCTGGTTACCTGTCGTTTACAGCCTGGGAAGTATCACCGGACCGGCTGTGGGAGGTATCTTGGTGGCCAAGATTGCCAAAGACAGGTATCCTTTCCTGGCGCCCAACTTACTGGCTACTATCCTTTTAGCTTTCAGCGTCGTGGTCTTGGCAATATGGTTCGAGGAGACGTTGGAGGATAAAGAAGAGCATCCCAACTGGCTGGAAAAGTTCCCCTGGTTACGTCACTTTGTGAGCAAGGGAAATAACACACAAGAGTCTTCGGCTTGGCCGGGTGGGAGAGATGATGGTGAAGGGGACGAAGACGATGGAACTGATGCGCGAGAGGATACGGGATTACTGCGGCCGGAATCGGACGAGGCTGGCAATCATGGTACCAAGTCACCATCTGACTTGGCGACTTGGCGACAGGTCTTGAATCTAACAACCATTGTTCTTCTCTCGACAAGCCTCATATTCCAGCTATCGAACAGCTCTTTCAACAGTCTATACCCGATATTTGCATCTGCCAACGAGCCTACGGGACGAAACCTACACGCGGATGTTATTGGCATCACCTTGTCTATCGCCGGTATCATTACCATCTTCTTTCAGTTGTTCTTATACCGACCGTTAAAGAGTCGGATGGGAAATGTGGGGACCTACCGAGGATCACTATTCGGATTTGCTGTGACAATGGCTTTGATGCCGTTTGTTGGTTATGTCCATTCCAATCCGCCGTTTGGTGTGGGCGACAGCAAGATCTGGCTGTATGTCGAGATTGGTATCATTCTGGCCATTAAAAACATTTGTGCCGTAGGGGGTCTTTCTAGCGTGATGTTGCTGGTGAGTTCTTTTTCCTCGTCATTATGTCACGTGTTTTTACTAACTACCTATTGAACAGATTACCAACTCGGCGGCGTCTAATGGCACGCTCGGAACCCTTAACGGGATAGCGCAAACTCTGTCAGCAGCCGGCCGTAGTGTCGGTCCTTTCTTATCTGGTGGACTCTTTTCAGCATCGACATATGTGCGTCCCAAGGGTGAGGCATTGGCTTGGGGGTTATTCGCCGGTATAGCTCTGATAGGATGGATTGCGACGTATGCTATTGATGGGTCGGGGTTGGAGAGTACTGACGATGGGTTCGAAGATGATGATAATCATGATGATAGAGAAGGGGATGTGTGATGTGATTTGATGAGAGGGAGGTTTGATTGATTAAACTGAAAGCGGTTGATTGTTGATTGTTATTATCATGGTTGTAAATATAGATAGATCTTATACAGCGTTGATATATCTTACTCGGTTTTGGTTTTGGTTTCTATATTCACCTAGTCGATAATGTCCAACGGGGAGCGTGGTTTAAGGAAATGTACAAGGTTACCTTGCAAATGTTCGTCTCCAAGGCATGCATATGACCAAAAAAAAAAAATGAAATAGGGGTTTCTAACAACACTTGCTAGGTAGCCTACAATAACCACTACTTGAGTTACCCTCTCCATGTTTCTACATGAAGATTGTGTTTAAACCCCTAGAGAAAAATGTCATAAGTGATAATAAGAAAGCTAAAGCTACAACGTATATGTTTATCTATTTACCTTGCTACTAGTCCTTACAAGTGAGTAGGTAGGTTGTAGCTATAGCATAAGTAAGTTTCTACTTTAGGTATATACTAATATTTTAGTCTATCCCCCCCCCCCCTTTTTCACTTTTTCATTTTTCTTTTTTATTATCGGCAGCTACACTACCTACTTACTTATTCTTAACTAAACCTAACTAAACCATACATTATTATATACATACTTTACATACATACTTTACATACATACTTTACATACATACACGTACGCATCCCTATACACGACACGCCTACGTTCGTGCTGTATCTCGGGAATTAACATGCTTTTGACGCCTCTCGAAGTACCTACAGTTTGCGCGGGTCCCTGGAGAAGGTAGGTAGGTAGGTACCTTACGTCGCTTAGTCAACTCAAACTTAAACTCACTGGCACTACTAGGTAGTAAGTAGTAAGCAGTAAGTAGTAAGTATAGTAGGGCAAAGATAGTTTGTTTGATATCGACTTGACTTATAAGAAAGAGGCGGGGAGGACTGACCGTCATGGTTCCGGTCTAGACATGCCTAAAACCTAGCAACGTGTCGAGAGTTAAGACCAAGTTTGCCGTTACATCGCATCCTGTTGATCGATCCTCTTGTGTGAAAAATGTACCTGCCGGTATGTCTGTGCACATGTGCAAAGATAAGGTCTAGGTCATAAGAAACTTAAGGGATCGACGCTGTGCTTGCTTACTACTTGGATATTAACTGCTCATTTGCAACAGGTTTGTCGACTCGTTGTATATTACGGCTTTTTTGGTCTATTACTTTACTAGAGATTTTCTTGTCTTACGTTCATGTTATAATTAGCCAGAGTATAACTAGTCTCTCTACTTTACATACTTTAAGCATGGTATTATAATAAAAGTCTACATAGGGCTTATAACAGCGCTTTAGATATTAATTTTCTCCCGTGACTACCTAACAAGTGCCTTAAATTCCTTGGTTCGGAACCCTTTTTTACCTTGGTGCCTTCCCCTTTACTCTATCTACAGCCATGTGGTAGTCTGCAATCTTCAAGGTCCGTGCCACCCGGTTTCAACATCAATTTGCAACCATATCAGGTACAGGCAATATAGAGGATGATTACCTACCTTACCCCGCCGTCCACACGCAAGCTAGAAGACAGCTGTCTAAGAGGGGCTGATCTGGGACGCGACTGGTGGCCAAGCCATGTACAAACAATAGGTACCTAGATAGCGGCCTGCAAGCTTCCCACACTTCTTCATGGAGGGAGAAATATGATTGATGTGGCGGTTTAATGAAGGCATATTGATATAGATATGCGGCATCGTGAGGAGAACAAGGGAAAAGAGGAAAAGCAGAGGTGGGCCAATCCGCCCCCCGTCCATCCATTGCTGTTTTCTGTGGAAGTAATATCGCTCTCCAGCATTCTCGGGGCCTCCAACTTGACGGTGGTATTGTAGGGTAGTTGACGCGTCTTGGAGACGAGAGGGGTTCTGGGCTTGCTCGATCTTTGCTGTGGACATCTAAATGGCTGACCCTATGGTGATCAATGTCTTCAACCTTCCCTCCTTTTTAATTTTTCTTCTTAAAAAGGACCTACAACCTTCCTATTTTGGGACTATTATAGGCTTTATTTTTAAAGTCGTTAATGTAATAGAAGGTTAGTTCCGATTGCAAATGCTTAGTTATTAAATATATAGCAAGCTTAATATACTTAATACTTGTTAATAACAATATAATAGCGTATACTAAAGTTAGCATTAAAATATTGCAATATAAAGGACTTAAAATTAATAGCAGCAATATTAAGCACGTATAAGGTTAAAAATAGCGCAAAATAAAACTAATATAAACGCTTATACTGCTAAACATATATATATATATATATACTGCTAAATTTTCTTTACTAAGGTTTTATTAATAGTTATAAAGCAATAAGCAATAATAAGCATAATTTACTTATAGCTATGTTTTAAAAAAAAGTAAACAAGCTATATTTTTATAAAAGTTATGCTTAGGCTTAATAAACCCTTACGCTAACAATAAGGCTAGTATTTATACTAAAGCCCTTAAAGGCGTTAAGCAGTATTGCTTACTATATCATTTACCCTTAAAGAAATCGGGCAATTGCATAGTATGCGTATATACAATAGCCCCTATGACGTTAAAAACTATTAATCAATTAATTAATCAATTAATTAATCAATCAATGTCTTCATATAATAGTTAGTTAAATATGTTGCTTTTCGTATATAACCTTAGAACATCACATACCCCTTTTATATAATGCATCCAATATCCATTTTGTGTTGGCACTTATATTCTGGCATTATGTGTTGCCACGTATATCGATATAGGCCTTAAGCAGAACATGATTCTGGGACATGGCGATAGCTGGGATTTCCGGTATTGAGATACCGCCACGGATTCAATGTCCTCAACTATTTGTCACAATATTTGTTATTGAAACTGTCATAGAAGACTTACGTACAAGCCTTTGCCATAGATACCAACACCACCACTGCCCGATGCACCCCGTCTCTGGTACCGCCCCTACCCATACTGCGGATGGCCACATTGGCGGATCACTCCAGGATTTGGACGTCGTGGACCGTTGATACTTGCTGTCAAGAAGTTGCAATAAGCGGAGCCGCTGTTGGTTCCTTGGTTGGGAGTTGCCCAAATAAGTCGTCCTCGCTCCGACTCCCGAGGGCCTGAAAAGTCAGCAAGTCAAGTGACCTCTGTAGTAAATAGACGTAGATGTTCATGGTTTCCTTAGCTAGCACCACATACTTTCCTACAACATCTCCTGGCCGAGGGATGGAATCAAATCTATACATATCCAACGGGGAAGGCGCTATTATCTCGCAGGAGTGACCACAGAGAGCAGAAGCACTACAATAGTAGGTAGCCATACTTGAATTGGATCTAATTCCGCCCTCTTTATGCTAACTATAAAGAACAGAGGGGGGGGGGGGGGGGGGGGGAAAAAAATTGGTATTTTTGAAAAAAAATACACAAAGGTAAAAAAAAAAACGAGATTCAAAAGTAACAAACATTTTAAAGAA
>MU401566.1:26417-122077 GCA_022579005.1 Poronia punctata
CCATACCCCCCTCACCACCCCCCCTCCCTCCCCAACCTCCTCCCACCTCCGCGGGGCGCGCCCGGCCGCCCGCCCCCCCCACAACAATCGGGTTAGTATGATGAAACTGCACAAGAGGAGAATACAAAAGCTGCTTGCAAGCTGACGAAACTTGTCTAGGAATTCAAGACCGACAGCTAAGAACTGTGACATTGTGGTACAGGCACAGCAGTAACAAGGGAACAACTAGCGGACAGAAAGAAGTAATAAATGTGAAGCAGGTGGAAGGTAAGTCCGTATAGGGGAATCTGGGTGTTTGAATGTGCAGGAAGAGGTGGTAATTACCTTGAGGTATGTTCTCTGAAAGTTACTCTAGTTGACCTGCCGTTTATAAGTGGAAAAACAGCTATTACGAGTAAGCCTTAGGTAATACTGAAGCTCACAAATACTTTAGTACATAAAGAGTTCAGGAAGGTTCGACAGATGGGCAACAGTAATTTCCAGTATTATCCCAGAGAATGCGGTAGGTCCGACACATTAAGGGGATAGAATTAGAGAAAGTGGTTTCCATTCCAACTAACAGCCAGGTTACCTCACATGCAGGCAGTACACAGTACACGCTTTGAGCTGTCCTTATCCCTGGAGTTTATACCTACTCCTTGAGCAACCAGCAGGGGGAAACCTGTTATACTAGGTACTTTATGCAAAGTGTTACCTAATAACTGGCTGCTCTTTCCTAACAACGGAACCTTTGCCATCCCCTTTTAGAACCACATCAGGTTTAAGGTGTAATGAAGATTGCCAACTTTCTGTTGTTCCTTCTACCAGCAGCTAACATAAAACACAAGAGCTACATATCGGAATATCTTGGGGTCAGAGCAGTTGTCTATTACTCCTTAGTCCTTTGCCTAGTGTTTCATCAAGATAAGTATGTCGTCATGGCCTGGCAGTTTCTCCTTTACTCATTCTAACAGTAGCATAGCACCTGCAGTACAGCACCCGGAACGTGGCAGACGGGTACAAACCCATAAGAAACAGTGCAAATGATCCCTTTACAAGAATTTGTACGCGGGCCAATGTCCTGTGCTACCCGGGGCTGGCATTTCGACTTAGGTATTAATGTAGGTACCTACAAAGATTGTATAATGAATTCTTACTTATACGTATAAGTAGTTAGTAAAACTCTTTTTATATTATGATAAAGGTATAGTAAGGTGTTAAGGGGCAAAGGTTACTTAAGGGATCCAGGGGTTAACCGGCTAGACTGTATTGCAAGTGTTGGCAGCTGTGTACCAATGCTTTACAGCAAGCGCAGCCCAGACCTCATCATACAGAAGATCCAGAGCAGCCCCTACTGTTATTTAAAATACAATGCAAGTACACTTTTTCTTTCAAGAAGGAGCGGTAGGTTGAAAGATACCTAAGGGAATAGCTTAAGGCTGAAAGAGTTACCTGTAGTGTATATAGGGAAAGTACACAATACCGGGCAACCACGATCCCCTTGGAAACGAGTACGTAGATGTTTGTAGTAGGTAATAGGTAAGCTACGTTGGGTTCATGTTGCCTCGAAGCTGCTCAACCTTCTGCAACGCCTTCCGCCAGCGACCATTATAACAATGCAAGAGCTTCATATTGGAATAATGTGAGAAAGAGCGTCTTGAAGCGATGTGAGTATATAAGTAGATACAGCAGACCTCTACTTCTCAGAGAAACCTTTCCTCTCGCCATAACAATACCTAGTCATTACGGACCCCCCGGCAGTGTAAACTGTGACAAGAAATCTTCTCTGCTGCTCGTTCCACCTCAGCTTTTTCCCCTTTACCCTTTTCTCCTCACGATCCTCTATATCAATATCGACATGCCTACAATGAACTGATACGCACATTATTTATATCGCTTCCTGAAGAAGTGCCTTGCGTCGGCCGCTTGCCTCCTGGGGATCGTTTTGTGCGCCCACATAATTATTACACCAATATTTGTATCATTACCTCTAGCACTATTAGCGATGTATTACTATTCATACCCAGCGACAACGATAATATTGGCATATCTCGGGGCTTGGTCGATTATCTCATGTCTCCTGGCATTCTGTGCGTGCGGATGGTTATACATCGCCACAGTCCCATGGATGAGGCTCGGGGGCATCGCGCCAGACACAGACCCCTAAGGTGTCTTTGTACCATTGCGACGGCAGTGGTCGCAACATGGTACGATTGTACCATGGCAATACTCTCAAGGGTCCGGCCAACACCTAACCAATCCCCGGTATAGCGTAAGTCTTCTAGGAGTCAGTCAGTTTATTGCTAGATAAGTAAACTAATATCCTACTAGGATATAATAGCGATTATCGACAAGTATTATTACAACACCGTAATAATCAACAAGACATACACACAACATCTATTACCTTTGAGCAGGATCACGTTGGAGTTTAGAAAGCGTATGGTTTCTAAGTTGGTTTTGTGGTCTACTTTATAAAAGGGCAAAGGGCAAAGGGCAAAGGGCAAAGGGCAAAGGTTAAAGGGTACTTGGGGGTCTCTTTCTGTTATAGGCTATTTGGATCTGTTGGGTAAAGGGGATTGAAGGGGCTGCCAACACCTAGGTGCTAAGGTTAGGATCTAGTAAGGAAAACGTTACGAGAAACGATTGCAAAAACTGCGAATAGCTTCAATCTCTTAAGCCAAGGGTGGATAGACAGTGCCAGGAGATACGTAGCCATACTGTACGTCATCCGGTACTAGATGTTTAGCACACAACCTACAGTAGATGTAGCACACTTCACACAACAAGAGATTGTTTTTTTAACTGTAGACTTTTAATATAGACTGAATGTGACAAGGTCTAGAATATCCCGAGTATTGACGCAGAGATTATTGAGGTACGCCACCCTCCTGTTGAGAGACACATTTTATATATCTCTTTGTCGATTTATAAGAGCTTTAAGAAAATATCGGCAGAGTGAAGGGTTAAGGAGTAAAAGGCCAAGGAGTAAAGTGTATAAATGGGACGGAAGTCTCGGACTGTTGCATTTTTATCACGGATAAGTGGGTCTGCGAGCACCTGGCACTTTACTTAGCAGATCTTATAGCTAACTAACAGCTATAGCTATATTTTTAACAAGTATAAAGAAAGATTTTTTATTTTATACTATATATTAGTTTTCTAGATTTACAAGGTTATAAAACAATATACTAAATTAACTATATTATATTAACTTTAATTGCTTTTATATATAAGCACTAATTTATTTTTTTAATTTAATTAACTTTTACTTTTATAAGAGTTATAAGCTTAGTTTATTTTAAAATTAGTGCTTTATTTTAATTAATTTTTAATTAGTTAAACTATAGTTTTTTAAATCTTTAATTTATTATATTTTTTATTATTTATTGTATTAAATTATTAAATAATTATTTTTATTATAACTTTATTAATTATAACTATTGTTATAAAAACTATTTTTAAAAATGCTTACTTTACTTTATTAATAAAGTAGTTTTAATAGTTTAAAACTTTAAAGCACTATACTAAAAAAAGGTAAGTATAAAAGTATATAAACTTTAATATAGTTAATTTTAACTTTTATATTAATAGCTAAGTTGCTATGCTTATTAAAAAAAAGCTTAACTATACTTTTAGTAAAAGCTTGCAAATAAAACTTTTATAAGTTAAAAGATCTTTAAGCTAATAAAAGTATAAATTTAAAATTAATATTATAAAACTATTAAAGTTATATTTGCTTTAAATAGTTTTTAAAAAATAACTAATACTAGCTATAAGTTTATTTAAAATTAAATTAATATTTTTATTAAGCTATTAATTATTTTAGTAGTTAAAGTATAGCTAAAAGCTAAGCTTAAAAATTAGTTAAAAAATGCTTAAAAGCTTATTTAAAAAATTAAGCAACTTTTTATACTATTAAATACTACTATTAATATTACTATTTTAATAAAATATTGCTACTTATTTAAGCAAGCTACTTAATAAAAAGTAAAAGTAAATATATAGTATAAAAAATAATATATAAGCTATAATAAAGCTAAAGTAGCAAGTTTTTTAAAAGTATAAAAAAGCTTATAACTAAAAATTAGCTTAAAGCTATTAAAATATAAATTACTTTTAAATAAGCTAAGCAACAGCTTTATTAGTATACTATAAATAAGCAACTAAAATATTTACTTACTATGCTTATAAAATACTTTTGCGTTTTTAATATTTTTATTAATAAAAAAGTAATTAAAAGCAAAAAAAATTAATATAGCGCTTTTACTACTATTAAAAATAATTTTGCGTTTAAATTAAATAATAAAGCAAAAAAAAAATTTAAAAGCTTTAAGTATTAATATTTTTACTTACTAAACTTTAAAAAAAAGCATTAGTAAGCGCTATATAAATATAGTTAATTAAAACTATTAGTTATTAAATTAATTGCTTATAATAAAGTTAAGCTTAAAAAAAGTGTAGCTAAAAAAATTAAATAGTATTATAAGCTTATACGCTAAGAAAACTTGCGCTAAAAAATTAATTTTAAAAGTTTTAAAGTTAAAAAGTTTAATTAAAAATTTAAAAAATTAAAAAGCTAAAATAATAAATTTAATAAGTAGCTTAATATAAACTTAGTATATATTATTATTAATTATATGCTTACTACTTTATAAAAATTTAAAGCTTATACTATTTTTAAAAATAATTTTTATTTTTTTTAATAGTATTATTTTTAATAACTATAAAGCTATTTATATTATTAACTAAATTAAGCTTTTAAAACCTAATTTTATTACTTTTGCTAAAAATAGTAATACTATTATAGCAAGCTTAGCAACTTTTTTTATTTATTATAAAGGTTATAAAGTTATAAAAAACTAATTAAATAGTATAAATAAAAAAAATATTAGTATATTAATTTTAAAAAATATAGCTTTAGTTAAAAGATTTTATATAAATATTATATTAAAAGCAAGGTTGCTTAAAAAAAGCGTTTAATATTGCAAATTAAATTGCACTTTATATTTTAAAAATTTTATATTAAGTATTATTATTTAAAAATTAAAAAAACAATATAAAATAACTTTTTTTAAATATAAGCTTATTTACTATTACTTTTTAAGTTTTTTAATAACTAAACTAATTTTTATTACTTTTAAAATTTATTTTAATATAGTAAAATTAATTATTACTACTTTATATAAGCAACCTTAGTACTTTTTAGCTAATTTATTTAAAGTATATAAAACTTTAAAAAATTTATAGTATAAAAAATCTAAACATTTTAAGCTTAAGCTTTTATAAGAATTAGTTTACTAAGCTAAAAGTATAAAAATTAATAAAATTAAGCATATAAAGTATAAAGCGTATGCTTAAACGTATGCTATATAAGTAATTTTTTAAAAGCTTTTAAAAAAGCGTACAGTATGCTTTTACTAGCAAATTTTTTAAAATTTTTTTAATTACTTTATAAAATATAATAGCGTTTAATATAAGTTACTAATAAAAATAAGTATAGTAATTACTTATACTTTAAAGCTTTAATTTTAAAAAGCTAGCTATTTATAATTAATATTATTTAATTACTTAACTAGTAAATTAAATAGTAATTTAAACTATTAATTTGCTATATATATAGCAATAATAAAAAAGCAATAATTTATAATTTATAAACTATAGTATATAAGCGCTAAGTTAGTAAAAAAAAATTATTTTAAAATTTTTTGTTATATATATTAAAAAGCTTATTAAAAATAATAAGCGCGCTAGTTAATAAATTATTAATACTAAGTTAAAAATGCTTTTAAAAGTAAGTTTTTTTAAAAAAATTATAGCTAAAAGCAACTTACGCAGTTATTTAGCTATATAACTAAAGCTTTTTAAAAGCTAATAACTTATACTTACTTATAAAAGTGCTTTATTTATAGTTTTAATAGTACTATTAATAATATTTGCTAGCTTAAGTAGTTAATAAGCTAGCAAATCTTAAGCTAAACTAAAGCTTAGTTAAAGCTTATAAATATAAAGTATATTTTATAAAATATAATAAACTTGCTACTTATAAAAAATAAAACTATAAAGTAAAAATAAAAGCTTATATAAGTTATTTAATAAAATATAAAATAATAAATTTATATAAAATTTAAATTTTAATAATTAATAAAATTATTACTATATATAATATATAATTTAATAAAAAGCTTTTTTATAATATATAAGTAAAGCTATAGCTTAATAAAAGTATATAAAAAATAGTTAAGTAGCTTATTATATTAAATAAATAAATTTTTAATTTAGCAAACTTATAAAGCATTAAGCTTGCTATATAAAGTAAAAATAGTACTAGCGCTTTAAAATTTGCAAAAATAAAAAGTATATAACTACTAACTAACTTATTAACTAAAAACTAACTAAAAAAATATAAATTAAAAGTAAACGCTTTTAAAAAGTATATAAAAGCTAGCAATATTGCTTTTATTAATTAAATATAAAAACTTATAACTTTTTAATTATTTTTAAAGTTAAAAAAGCAACTAAGTAAAGCAAAAAAGTTATTAAAAATTATAAAGCTTATACTTATACTTAATAATATATAAAAAAAGCTAAAAAAAAGTAGTATAATTACTTAAAAAAAAAGTATTTAAAGTTAAAACTAAAAAGTGTACTTATTAAAAATAGCTACTTTAAAAATTTTAAAACTAAAAAACTTTATTTAAAATATTATTATAATTATTAAATAAGTAAATTTAGCAAAATTAATAGCTTTAAAAAACTTAAAAAAATTAATTATTAACTTAAAAAAATTAATTACTTAGTTAAAAAAAAAATTTAACTATAAAAGGCTACTAAGTAATAAAAAGTTTATAGCTTGCTTATAAATAAAGTTAGCTAAAAAATTTAAAGCTTACTTATTAATTAATTTAATTATAAAATATTTACTTTTATTTAAAAAATATATTAAAAATAAAAAATATATACTTTAAATAATTATAACTAGTTTAACTTTTTAAAAACTTATTTTATAAAGCTAAAAAAAGTAATTTAAAAAGTAATAAAAAGCATTATACTTTATATGTAGTAATTATAGCTATTATAAATTAATATTAAGCTAATTGCTTAAAAGCTGCCTTTAAGCACTTTAAAATTTATTAAAAAAATTTAACTAAGCTACTACTAAAGTTTTAATATAAGCTTTTTAAGCATTTATTAAAAAATTAATTTTAAGTAAACGTAATAAAAAAAATTAAAAACTTATAAAAACTAAATACTATAAAAAAATTATAAAAGTTATTATAAAGTATAAGCTATTACTTTTAAAATAAGTTTTTAACTATAAATTTAATAATTAAAAGTATTTAAATATATATAAAGTATACTTTATAGTTAAAAGTAATTTTTAATAAGCTAATATGCTTTAATTTACTTATATAGCAACGCTTATAGCTTAAATGCTATGCTTTATAATAGCTTTAATAGCTTATTATAACTTTAAAGTTAAATAATTTAATATAGTAAGCGCTTTTTTTAATATAAGCAAAAAAAGTTAAAAGCTTATAACTTATAAATTATTTAATAGGTTTAAAAATAAAAATATAATAATATTGTTTAAAAAAGCATTATATAAGCTAAAAGATTTACTATTGCTTTAGTATTAAAAATTTGCATATATTTCTTGCTTATATAATATAATTATTTTAACTAAAAAACCTTGCTTTTTTTATACTTAAAATTAAGCTATTTTTATTATTTTTTATATAAACAACTTTTTAGTGCTATATTACTTAAAGCAAAAAGCTAAAATATAAAAAATTATTAATTAAATTAAAAAAGCATATAAGCTTAAAAAGTAAAAAAATATAAGCTAGTTTTTAAGTATAAAGATTACTAAAAATTATAAAAATTAAAAACTATTTTTAAACTATAATTAATATATTAAAAAAATTATAAAAAAGTATTACTTAGCAAACAATAATTAAATTTTAGCAACTTTATTACTATTTTAAAAGCTTAAAAAGTATTTAAAAAAAGCAACTAAAGTATAAATAAAAAAGTTTTAAAAGCTTATAAAATTAATTTTATATATTATAATAAGAATTTAGCTAAATATAGTATTTATAGCTTTATAGCTTTTAAAATTTTTAATTAATTTAAGTATAATATATATTAAAGTAGCAAAATAAGTAATTTAATATTTATATTATATTTAAAACCTAAAAATTATATATAGTATTTATAATTAAACTATATAAGCTTTATTAATTACTAAAAATATATTTTTTATAAATAATTTTAATACTAAAAGATTTTTTTATAAATATATTATATTTTTATTTAAAAATATAATTAATTAAAAAGCTATATAGTAAAGCATAATTATTACTTTTATTATTAAAATAAAAATTTATATATTAGTACTTATAGCTAAAAAACCTATAGTATTAAAAAAGTTATTTAATAATATTTAGCTAAACTTAAGTTAAGCGCTTATAATTAACTTAAATAACTAATAAACAATTTGCTTAGTAATAAAAAAGCATAACTATATAAACACTTATTTATACTATATAAATATTTAAAATATATAAATTAAATAAAAATATAAAAAAAGCTTATTTTAAGTAGTATACTTTTTTATAAATTAAATACTTGCTAATAAACTTATAAAAAACCTTTTTTATGCTAAATTTAAATACTTTAAAGCTTTAATTAACTTATAATATATAAATCTTATAATTAAAAAAAAGTAAAAAAAGTACTAAAAAATAAAATTAATTAATATAAGCTTAAAAGCTTATTTAAGTAAAAAGCTAAATAATTTTAAAAATTATAAAGCTATTTTTTTTTATTTTATTTATTTAAATAAAATAAAAAAAATAGCGTACTATAGCGTATATAACTTTAATATTAACTAAAAGCTTATTAGTAGTAGTAAAAGCAAAAGCAAAAGTAAAAGCATTAAAAAAAAAGCGTACTAAAAAATAAATAATTAAAATTAAACTAGTTTTTTAAAATGCTTAAAATAATATAAATTACTATTTATATATTTTTTTAGCTTATAATTAACTATATTAGTATAAAAATTATTAAATATAAATATTAATGCTTATATATAGCTTACTATTTTTATAACTAATAAATTATCTTTTACTTAAAAATATTAAAAAGTAAAAAAAAAATATAAAAAAAGCTATATAAGCAGTTAATATATATTATATATAATTTAAAAAAATTATATAATTTAATCAAAATTACTTATATAAAGTTATAAAAGTGCTTAAAAGCGCAAAGGTAATAATAAATACTAATAACTATATTATAGCAATTATTATTTTAGCTTGCTATAGTAAACTAATAATAATTTAAATATAAAAAAGCATAATTAATAGTATTAGGTCTGCATAATAAAATGTAAATAAATTAACTAACTATTAAAATAAGGCCGGATAGCTTTAAAGGGGTCTATATACTATAGAGACCTACTTAAAGCGATTATTGTAATATAGATTTATAGATCCGTTATTTATAGGACTAGGTTTTAATAGTTTGCCCTTTTTTTAAAAAAAAATTAAAAAACGTGTTAGAATCCCTTCTAATACCCTTAACCTCATTAACTACATTAAGACCATTAAAACGCAAATATCTTATAGACATAAATATTTAGTTTTTTACACATTTGTTATAAATTGCGTTAAACTTACCTTATTAAGAAAGTATACATACAGTATACGTACATAGTACGTAACTAGTATATATAAAGTACGCGTTCTTTACGTATTAAATACGTAAGGTGTACGTGTTCTTTTTATATTGCCAATAAGTCTTAATTAACTACAAACCTTTATAGCTATATAAGACTTGCTAAAAAAAAGTCCTTATAACTTCCTTTTCCTTTTAATAAAATTAAGTTAACATAGTACTATAAATAGTAATATATTATAATCACATTAACCCCTAGCTAGACTAATACTAATTAGTAGTTAAATTAGCAACTATAAAAAAGCAAGGTTTAAAAACAAAAACTATTGTTGCACTTACTTTTTACCTAATTTAAAGTTGCTTTAGCTTTATATTGCTTTTAAAACTTACTATATTTAAGTAAGTAATAAATAGAAAATCTAACTTAAATTATTATATAACTACTTAAAAAAATAAAGTAAACAAAAAACACATACGCTAAATTATAATAAGCGTTTTACAAGTTATACACTAACAAAACAAAAAATAGTAAGCAATTTTTACTACCTTTAACTTATAGCCAATTTAAAAACTAATTAGCATTAATTTATAATAGCATTATTATTGCGTAACCCTAGTTTATTTTTAAAAGAAAATCTAAAAAACTAACTATATTAAAAATCTTAGCATATATAGCAGTTAGTACTACTTTACTTTAAAAACACCTTTAATAATAACCTAAATTAAGTCAAAATCTTTAAAAAAACAAGCATAGCTATTTATTTATTAAAAAAGCATATTATTCTTAAAAAATAGGGCGTAAAAAAACTTAACTTTAAAACACTAGCAAAAAATAAACTAAATACATATATTTTATACAAAATAACTAAGTATATATATATATAGCTTAATAACAAAAACTTTTTATAAGCTGTTTAAAAAAATTTTAAAAAATAAATACGCTAGTATTTTAATAATATAGTACATATAGTACAACGTTTATTATTACTAGTACTACAGCAAAAAAGCATTAACTACAGCCTAATTTAAAGCTGTAATATAATAAGCAACAAGTTGCTTGCTATTATAAATAGCAATGCAACTATTAGCAAAGCTTAGTACTCTTCTTATATATTCTTAATTAAAAAACAAAAACTTAGTTTAACTTTTATATTTACTAACAAAAAGATTATAAGCTAAAATACGCTTAAACCTAAAACGTATTTTAAAGTACTAGTAACTAATTAAAAAGCATAAGCTTTATAAGCTTTTTAAGCCTCTTAAAGCACTTAACCTACTTTTTAACCTTTTTTAACCCTTTAAGCATTATAAGCTACTTAGGCTATATATACTTTATATACCTTTAAGCGCTTATAGCTAGTAAATCTTTTACTTGCTAGCAAGCTAGTTATGCTTTAATAGCAAGCTGCTTTTACTTAAGCTATTAAATATAAAAACGTTCTAACTTTATACTTAAATCTACAAAAATTTAACTATGTTTTACTTTATAATCTACTTCTAACACGTTTAATAAACAACACTTTCTTTACTTTTAAAAAAATCGCTATATTTACAAAAATATAGCAAAAAGACTAGAATTATATAAGCAAGCCTTATAACCTATTATATAATAAAGTACAAATTTTTATTAATATATGCTGCTAAATTAAAATAATAAAGAACTAGTATTAAGCTATATTTTTAATAATCTTTAATAAACACGCTAAGCAATACTTTATATAGCAAATTAGCTTTAATAAGTTATAAATAAAAATATATTTTAAGTTAAATTTATATTTTAACAACACTACAAATCAGTTTTAATACTTTACTAATTAAATAATAATTATGTACTAAAACATTTATAAAAAAAACTTAAATAAAACTTTTATAAAAGCTTTTAACCTTATAATTAATAAAATTATAAAAGCTTAGTAAGCACTTAGCGCTACATATTAAAGTAAAATTTACTTAGTAACAAATATAATATACGCGTACAAAAGTGTATTTAAATTTAATATAGCACTTATTTACTAAAAGCTAACGTTTAAAAGTTTATTTTTTAACTTTTAAGCATGTTTGCAAGTAGTAAATAATAGCAAAAGCAGCACTGCGTTTTATATAAATTATAAGTATAACAATTATAGTTATAATAAAAACAATTTAATATTATATTGCTTTAGTTTTAAAAGCAAATTAAACCTATTAAAACAAAAGTATAAATGCTTTATATATAAAAAAAACAGTTATTTTTTAACTAATTATTTAATTAAAAAACAACATAAAATAAAACGTTAGTTTTTTACTATATATAAAATAATTTATAGCTATAAACTAAATATTAAAATATTTTCTTAATATTTAATAAATATAAAAAGTATCTTTAAAACTATTTTAAATTTAAACTATAAACAAAATAAAATTAATAATAAAACAATAAAGAAATTTACTTAATTTTTAATAAACGCTATATATATATATTACGTTATAAGCAAAAATATATAGCAATTTAAAGCTAAAACGCTAGCAAATTAATTTATTTTAAAAAATCCGTATAAAGTAAAATATTAAAGCAAATTATAAAATATAAGTGCTTTTAACTATTTAATAGTTAAAAAAGCATAATTAAAAGCATATTTATGCTTAAATCTAAAAGCAAATATAGTATAAAAACTAAGCAAAGTTTATATTAAATTTAGTAGTAGCAATATTATTAAAGGTATTAGTATAATTTAAATACAAAACCTTTTTAAAACAACTACGTATTACGTTTTAAATACGCTTACCTTTTTTTTATTTTTACTACGCAACGCTAATTGCATTAGTACTTATTTTAATAACACTAAAAATGTTATTATTAAAAGCAATAATAACACAATACTAGTTATTTGCAAATAAAAACATTTGTTTTTTAATATACACCTTAGCAAAATAACTGCGTATTTTACTAAAACTAAATTATGCTAGCTTTATAAACAATTTAAGCACTTTAAAGCAGCAAAACTAAAGCAAATATTAACTATAGCAAGTTATAAAGTAAATTATTCTATTTTAAAAAAAATCTAGAAATTTTGCTATTATTGCTAAACGTATAACTTAGCACCTAAACGCTTTAAATTTACTTTAAAAAATAACTATAAATTTAACTATAAGGTTATTATTAATATAGTTTAAATTAATAAAAAACAAGTTTTTTACGTTATTAATTTAGCTACGTTATTTTAAGCTATAACTTTTATTTAAACAATAAAAGCACATAAGGCATAAAATGTACTTTATAAGTGCTAAATTAACGTTTATTAAAAACTGCCTAATTATATAATATATAACCTTAGTACTAACTTTGCTTTAAAGGAGTTTTAAACCAGTACTAAGATTATAAAAATTATATATAAAAAAATGCTTATTAAAGCATATTAGGCACTTAGCAAGATTAAACGCGCATATGCCCCTTTACGCCGCGCTTTTAATATAATTAAAAAAAAGATTAGCTACTAAAACAATAATAAATCAATCTTGCAAATAGCAGTAAAAGCCCTTAATAACATTGCAAAACCTAACAAACTAGTACCTACCCTATTAGTATTTAATACTTATTTACAAATTAATTATAATTTACTACCGTTACCTAAAATTATCTAGCGTACAAAAGCTATTTAAAAAGCTATAAAAGCTATTTAAAATAAAAAAGCAAAAGCAAATATATTGCGTGCGCTTAATACCTAAAATAGCTTTAATTTACTTCTTATTTTTACTTTTTCTTTATAAAGTAAAGTTTTTATTTAGCAAAAAAAGCAAAAATAAAATAGTTTTTTTAAAGTTTAAGCAATTAAAAGCAAAAACGTTATTATTAATATAGTTAACAAACTAACAAAGTTTTATTATATATAAGTAAAACTATATTAACGCGCAAACAAATTTTTAGCAAATATAAACTAAACTAACTATAAAGCAAGTACAAATTAAAATATACCTTTAGCAAAAATAAAAAACTTATAACCTTTTACTACTTTAGCAGTTATTTGCCGCCTTTATAAAAAACTAAAAAAAAGCAAAACGATAATTATTACATTGCAGTACTTTTTAACAGTACAATTTAAGTATATAATAGTACTAAAAACGTATTTAAACGCAAAAAAAAAAGCAGATTTTTAATTATTATTAAAGCTAAAAAATAAAAGCATTATTTTTACCTTTAGTTTACTTTTTAAAAAATTTAACGCTTTAAAAATTAATAATTTATTAAGCATAAAAGTATTTAAGTTTGTTTATTTTAACCTTAAAACGCACTTAAATATTAAGCTATTTTTGTCTTAAATAGTATGCAAAATTAAAAGCAAAACTATATAGCTTTATAAAAAATCGCAACTAGTAGTTTAAAGCTATAATAACTATAAAAAAAAAACGGTTTTATATTAAGCTTTAACTATTTAATAAATAAGTTAACAAGTTATACTTATACTTGCACTGTTTTTAATTTAAAACTATAATGCTTATAGTAAGCTAAAAAACATTACGTAAGCATATATATAGTTAAAAAATACCCTTTTTTATGTTATATATATACGTTTACTTATTAAACTTAAAAAAAAGTACTTTAAAAGTACTATTTTTTAGTTACTTTGCCTTTTTTATAGTTTAGCTAAATTTAGTTTATACTAGTTTTAAACCTATTACAAACACTACTAAAATTAACTTAAAATAGTAATATTAACTTATAACCTTTGCTTACTATTTATAAAAAGCAAATATAACAAATTTAGTATTACTATAATACAAACAGATAATACTTTATTATTTACTATACTAGCATTCTTAGCTAAAAAAAAAAGCAAACTTTTTAAAGCTAAATTTAAAGCAAAACCAAAGCAATTTTTTAATAAAAAATAAGCTATTAAGTTTAATAATATAAAAATTACTTTTTAAAATAAAAAAGTAATCTTTACGCAAAAAAGTTAAGCAAAAAATCTAACTAAAATTAACCTTGTTTTAATTAATGCTTTTTAGCAATACGTTAGCTAAAAAGCACATAGTGCATATATTAGCAGTATATGTTAACTTAAAGCTATATTTAACTTATTAATAGCTATATAAGTTACTAAACCTATAAAAAACAATATTTAAGCGTTAAACAAGCAAATTAACTAGCAAATTAAAAATAAGCACTACAAATTAACGTATATACTTTTAAACTTAACAAAAGCAAAGCTATTTATTTTTATAAATAGATTATTTGCTAACAACACTAACCTAAGCTTTTAAATTAGTTTTATTATTATTTTCGCTACTAAATTAATTTTAAATTATAAGCAAAACAAATATAAAATTACTAGCAATATTATATACTAAAACTTAAATAAATATAAGCACGTTACTTAATTTGTTCTTGCTAGTAAACTATATAATATAGTTAACAAAGTTAACAGCGCTATTACTTTACGTACTACCTTATACTTAATTTTTAAAGTACTTAAATTACCTCCAATTCCTTTAATACTTTGCACCAATTTTAAGTCGCTTTACTAGTATCTTATAAAACTTAAAAGTACGCAAAAAAAACGCCTTATAATTAACATAATATCGCTACAAAAATCTTATAAAAAAAAGGAAATTGCAAAAGTACGTTAAATTAACAAAAAAAATAACCTTGCAAATTTGTTTACAAAAAAAACTCCTAACTAAGCACTTAAGTCCTTTATTATAACAAATCAAATGCAAATAAAAATTAAAGCAACAGTAGATTGTCTACAAATTAAAAACAAAAGCATAAAAAAATAAAAATATAATTAAAAAAAAAATAGCAAGTATTAAAATCCCTTTTAATACCCTTAACCTTATTAACTATATTAGAACTATTAAAACACAAATATCTTATAAATATAAATATTTAGTTTCTTACACATTTGTTATAAATTGCGTTAAACTTACCTTATTAAAAAAGTATACGCACAGTGTACGTACATAGTACGTAACTAGTATATATAAAGTACGCGTCCTTTACATATTAAATATATAAAGTATACGTGTCCCTCTTATATTGCTAATAAGTCTTAATTAACTGCAAACCTTTATAGCTATATAAGACTTGCTAAAAAAAAGTCCTTATAACTTCCTTTTCCCTTTAATAAAATCAAGTTAACATAGTACTATAAATAGTAACGTGTTATAATCACATTAACCCCTAGCCAGACCAACAAAACGTCTTATTTTTTTAATACTATTAAGGTTTTAAACTTATTGCATTATACTTTATAACTTTGTTTTTTATTGCTATTTAAAAATATAGTAGTAATTTTTTTTTAGCTAGCTTATTATCTAGTTTATTATTTATTGCTAAAGTAGTTTGTTTTAGTTCTTTTTTTTTATTTATTAAAGTATTTTTTTTAACTTTAGCTACTTTAATTACTATTTTCTTATATTTTACCTTTAAATTAATAAGTGCTGTTTTTAATAATTAGCATTTTTTTATTAGTTTATTAATAGCTTTTTTTTTAAAAAAATATTATTTATAGCTTTATTATTAACTTTTTATAAGATTTTAAATTACTTTTAAAGTATTTAAATATTTTTTTTTTTAAAGTTGCTTTTAAAGTAGTGTTAATTATATTAGCTATGTATGCTTATATTAGCTTATTAATAAGTGCTTTTTTTAGTTTATATTTAATTTTTATATTAATTATTTTTTTAATATATTTATTAAAGCAATAAAGTTATATATTATTTATTATTTATTTATTTGCTTATATAGTTACGTTTTATTTAAATAATAGTTTAATTTACTTTAATTATTTTAGTACTTTTAGTAATTAATATACTATAATAATATTATTAAACTTTTATTTTTTAGCTTTTAAAAAAATATTATTTACTATATGCTTTTTAACGCCTATTTTAAGTTATATATTATTTATAGTAATTAAAGTAAAAGTAACATATTTAAGTAATATAAGCAACGTAAGCAGTTTAAACAACATAAGTTATATATATTTAAATAGTAATATTATTATTATAAGCAATGCTTTTTTATACTTATAATTATATATGTTTGCTTACTATTGCTAGCATTTTAAAATTATTTATTTATTTAAGTTATATAAAAGCTAATTTAAACTAAATAATTTAATATTTATATTAATTATATTTAGCATAGTACTAAGCTTAGCAATTACATTTTTAGCTATTTTTATTGCTTTTAGCTACTTTAAAATTAGTTTAAATATAATAATTTATATATTATTTTTTTATTTTTTTACATTACTTACTTTTATAGCTTTTTTTAAAACATTTTTAATATTGCTTTATAAGGTATTATTTAATTGTTTACTATTTAAGCATTAAGTTATTAAATATATTAAAACTTTTTAATATAAAAAATAAGGTTTTAAAGCAATATTTTATATAACTTATATTTAATAGCTTAATTTATTTTAAGCGCTATTATATTTTATTTTATTAATTTTAAATTTATTTAATATAATAATAGTTTTTTTATTTTATTTATTTATAAGCTTTGCACTTTAAAACATATTAATATATACTAGGTTAGTTTATTTATATACTTAGTTATATTAAGCTTAGCTAAATAATGTTACTTTTATTAGCTTTGCCTATAAAAATTTAAAGTTAAAAAAAGCTTATATACTATATACTATTAAATAGCAAATTAATTATAATAAAAAATACGTAAAATAATAATAAAAAATAAAATAAATATATTATTTTATTAAAATATAGCAATTTAATAATATAAGTATATATATTAAAAATATTATATAGTAGTTAAATAATTAGTAAAAAGTAGTTAGTAATATTGTTATAGTATTTATACTTATATATTTATTAGCAGCATTATATTAACTACTTTTTACTTATTTATTAGTATATAATTTAAAAAGTTAAAGTTTTTATTTAAAAAGTCTTATGCTATCTTTTTTAATTTTTATAGCAATAATAAGTTTTTTTTATTATATTGCTAAACTATTTTTAATGCATTTTATATAAAAGTATTTTTAAAATATTATATATTATAAACTATAAAATAGCTTTTTTACTTTATAAAATATTTTAAGTATACCTAAGTTAATATTTTTTTAGTTTGCTTGTTTATAATTTTTTTAATTTTATATAACTTTTACTATTTATTATTACTGTTAATAAAAACTTGCTTTAGTTTTAGTTTATAATAATTATATAAATCTAGGCTTAAAAAAGCTAAGTATAGTTATATTATAAATACTACTTTATAAACTTTTTAATATTTAAAAAAATTTAATTTATATGCTAAATTTTTTACTTTTTAAAAGATTATAAAAAGGCTAACTTTTTATTATAACTACTTATATAAAAGTTTGCTTAAAAAATAGTATTTTTTATATAATTTTAAGTATACTTTATTACTTATATTATATTTTCTTTATTATTTTTTTTATTATATTTAATTTTTATTTTAGCAGCAGCATAGTTAATAGCAATTTAAGCTTTTTTTTAATAAATTTATTAATATAGTTTAAAATTAGTTATATTATATAGTATATATATAACTAATAAAAAGTTTTTAAGCTTAAATCTTAAAACTACTTTATTTAGCGCTTTTTTTAAAGTTACTTGCTTTAAGTTATTAAAAGCATATTATAAAAGTATTATTATTAACGTTTATAAAATGTTTAAGTAAGTATAATAGTACTTTATAGCTATTTTAACGTTTTAGTTTTTTTTTAAAATTATTTATTTATTTATAAGTAGTATATAGTTAATATAGCAAGTTTTATAGCTATTTTAGTAAATAACGTTTATTATAATTTAAAAATAAATTTAAAATCTTTATTAAATATAATATGTAAAAATATTTTTTATTTATATAGTAAAAGCATTTTTAATATTATAAAACCTTATTTAGCTACTATATATTTAATATTTTTTAAAATAAAAATGGTTTTTTTGCTAAATTTATATATAATTATTATTATATAATTATAAGTATTATATTTTAGTATTTGCTAAAATATGCCTTATAATAAAACTATTAGCATACTAATAATAAAGTTTATAATTATAATATAATATAACATATTTAAAAATAAAATTAAATATAGTAATTTTAATAGTTTGCTATAGTTTATTTTATTATTTAAATATTAAAAGCAGTACTAAATATAGTTTTTAATTTTATAACTTATATTTTTTATAATATATTTTTTAAAGTTTTTTATTATTTATTTAAGTTTAAAATAATGCTTTTTATTATATACTTTATATAAAATTTTTTATAAATAGTTAGCTAGTATTACTAGTTTTTTTAGTTTTTATTATAGTATATAATATAAAAGTCCGTCTTTACGTTAAAATTGCATTTTTAGCACTATATTGTTTATATTTATTTTTATAATAATTTTAGCTATTACTTTATTTTTTTAGTATTTTTTAATTAATTTCTTTTTAAAGTTTTAAAATATTTATATATTATATATTAAATAAGCAAATTTATTACTAATATTATTTAATATGTTATTTTCTTTAAGCTATGCTTTTTTATAGTCTTTTTAGTTTAGCAATATAAATAATTATAATAATATATTTAGTACTAGGTTTACTTTACTTAAAATATGCCTTATATTAAAATAATATTAATTTAAATATACTAATACTTAAACTAAGCAAAAGTTTATTTTAATAATATTTATTATAATTATATTTTTTTAATTAACTATATTTTCTATTACTTTATAGTTTATAAAAACTATTATAAGCATTTTATATAATTAAAGTTATAATTTAATTTATTTATAAAGCTATACTAAACATGCTACTTTTAGCTTTATTATATAATATTTTTTTTTGCCTTTATTAGTATTTTATTAAAGTATATTATAAGTCTAACTTTAGTTATAAAAATAAAACCTTTATTTTATATTAAGTTATTAATATAAAATATTATTACTTTATAACCTTATTTTATAAAAGTATTAATTTTTAAAAAAACTTATTTATTAAAATTTTAATATTTTAAATAATTTAACTTAATAAAGTTGTACTATATAATATTAAAACTTTATTTTTTTACTAATATTAGTTAAAATAACTTTTTTAATATTTATTTTTTATAGCTTAAAAAGTTTTTTATTAGCAACTTTTATATTTACTTTTTTTTTATAAGCATAGCTATCTTTTTTTTTTAAAATAGTTTAATTTTTTATTAAAACTATAGTATATACTTATATAACTATATTATTATTTTAATATACGTTTTTAAATTAGTATATATTATTAATATTTAAATTTTAGCAATAGCTTTTATATAAGCTTTTATAATAGCTACTTTTAATTTATTTACTTTTAGTTTTAGTAGTTTTACTATAAAATATATATAAAATAATTTTATTAGCAAAATAACTAGTTTTATTTTTTAAAATAAAGCAAGTACTTTATATAAATATTTGCAGTAGTTTATTTAAGTATTATTAAATATAATAATATTATTTATATATGCTTTATAATAGTTTTTATATAGTTATAATTGTTAATTTATAAATTATTATATATAAGCTAAGCTATTTTTAAATTTTATAAGCGCTACGTTTAATACTTTAAATTTTTTAAAAAATATAACTACTATTTTATTTTTATATTTAATATAAACTAAAAGCTAGTAAAAAAAAAAAGTTATATTATAAATTATAATAAATTCTTTTTTTTTAAAGTTTGCTATTATATTATCTTATAATAGCATTAAATAAACATTTAAAATTATAATATTATTAAATAATTTAAAATTAATAATAACTTTGCTTTTTTATTTTTTTTAATTATTTTTTATATAATAAATACTAAGCTACTAAAAAAACTAAATTTTTTTATTTAGTAAAGCTTATTTTAGTTATATAACTTATTAAATATTTTATTTAAAATTTATTAGTTTTTTAAACTTAATTTATATAAATAAGTACACTTTTGCTAGTAGTACGCTTTATATAATAAGATAAGAATAAATTAATTAACTAGAGAGGAAAGTTGGTTTAGTATATAGTACTAGCTATTATATAGCTAGGTAGCTTTTATAGCTTTTTTTTATATAAAAAATAATATTATATAATAAATATTATATAATAGTAAAAGTATAGGATTATATTATATAAATAAGATATAGTATTTTAATACTTTCTTTTTTTTAAAGTAATAAAAACGTTTTTGTTTTTTTTTTTCTTTTTAGTTAGCTTAATTAAAATATTAATTAGATTTGGTGTAGTATTTAGGCGATTTGTAATATAGGGACAAAGTATTTAAGTTATTTTAATATTTTTTTTTTTTGTATTTTTTTTTATACTCTAAGCTAAAAGCATATTTTTGTTAAATTTAAAATTTAAAAAGGTAACTAGTAAAACGTTTTTTATTTTATTATTTATAATAATAGTAATTTATTTTTAAAGTGCTTTAATAGTATTTGCTTATTAACAAACTTGTTATTAAAGTATTTAGATTTAATTAGCTATTTTTTAATGTTAATTGTTATATTGTTTAAGTTATAAATTTGCTTTTACTGCTTAGGTTATAATGTTTATTAAATTCTTTATTTTTATATTTTATTGTTGTTAAAAAGTTTTTTTAATTATATTATTTTAATTTGCTTTTATATAGCTAAATACTTAAAAAGCTTTTTTTATAATTTTAGCTATGTGTTTTTTAATTAAACTGCTAATAAAAGCTTGTTAAATGCTTATTTATACTTAGACTTTTATAATTTTATATATGCGTGTTTTAAAGTTAAAAAAAAAGCAAGCAATATTTAGTATAATATTAAATAGTTATATAATAACCTTTTTAATATTGTTTTTTGTTATAGTTTATAAAGTATATAATAGCTAAGCATTATTGCTTATTTTTTATTTTTAAAGTGTTTGTTAAATATTTAGCTTTATAGTTTGTTTTAGTAGCGCTATTTTTTAAATGCTTATAGTACTTTTTGCTTTTTTGTTTTTAATAGTTGTAGTACTAAGCAATATAAGTTTTAAAAAAATTATATTTTTTATAGTAGTAATAGTTATAAAAGTATAATATATGTTTTTTAGTTGTTTGCTTTAAAATTTAGTTAAAAATTTAAGTAAAAAATTGTTAATTAAATAAAGAATTAGTTAAGTTTAAGTAAATAGTTTAGTATTATTTTTTATATTGCTTAGTTTATAATTTTTATACTTATATTGCTATATATTAGCTTATTTAACTTAGTAATTAAAAATAATTTTAATAGCTAGATTTTTAATTAGCTAAATAAGGCTTGCTTGCTATAGTCTTTTAGTAATGTTTTTTAGCATTGTTTTAAGTTTATTATTAGCGTTTTTAGCTATGCAAATTGCTTTAAATATTTTAAAAGTAATTGCTAGTATAAAAATAAGTTTATTATTTTTTTATTAACTAAAGTTTTTTGCTATAATAGCTTATTTAAGTATGTTTTTTGCTTTGTTTTATATAGTATTATTTAATTGTTAGCTATTAAGTTAGCACTATACTAAGTATATTAAAACTATTTATATATTTAAGTATAGTTATAGTTTAATAAGTATTAATATAGTTTGCTAGTATTAAATTATATTTTATAAATTTAACTTTATTTTATTTATACTATATTTATTAAATATAAGTATTTAGCGTTGTTTTTTTATAGTAAGCGTAGCTATTATATTAAATTAAATTATTTTAACTTTATTAGATTTATTATACTTTTTTATTTATTACTATTAAGTTATTAAGCTAACTACAATGCTTTAAGCTTATAAGAAATTTTAGTTAAAAAATATTTTAAGAATTTTAAGCTATAAATATATATTTTAAGTTTGTTAAATTTGTTATAAATATAAGCGCTAAATTATATAATAATAAAAAATAAAATAAAAAATTTTATAATATATATAAAGTTTATATAAAAAAATTTATTTTATAAAAAGTAAGTTTATTATTTTAAAAAATATAATTATATGCTTTTTTTACTTTATTAAAATTTAAACTTTAATATTTGTTTTTAGTATAAATATAACTATTTTTTAATTATTTAATAGTATATATTTAAGCAAAAAAAAGTTAAAGTTTAGTTTATTTTTTGCTTTTTTTTTAAGTTTTTTTAAAGTTATTAAATATGCTTTATTATATATATATACTAGCTAAAATATATTTTATATTAATATAGCTTTTAAATATTAAATATTATATATAGCTAAGTATTTTTTTTATTATATAAGGTATTTTAAAATAGTACCTTTATATAAATAATTAGTTTAATAGCTTATTAGTTTTTTAATTTTATAGGATTTTTATTTTTTATTATTTTTGTTAGCAAAAACTTGCTTAGGTTTTAAGCAGCGTTTATTATATAAATTTTGTTATTAAGGTGCTAAATATAAGTAAGCTACTAAAATAACTTAGTATACTTTTTAATAACATAAGAAATTTAGTTTATATGCTAGATTTTTTATATATTATATTATTATTAATAGTTTTACTTATTATTATAACTATTTATAAAATAGTTTTTTTAGTAAGTAATATTTTTCATATAATTTTAAATATATTTAGTTTTTTATATTATATTTTTATAGTTAATAATTTTTATTATATTAAATTTTTATATTTGCTATTATAAAGTTAATAGCTATTTAGGCCTTTTGCTAGTATAGTTAATAAGTTACGTTATAATTTATTAAATTAAGCAGTAGCTTGTTAATAAAAATTAGTTTTATTAGCTTAAACTTTAAAACTATTTTATTTAGCAATTTGCTTATTATTACTTAATAAAAGTTGTTAATTATATATTATAAAGTAATAATTATTAATATTTATAAAATATTAAATACTATATAGTAATATTAAATAGCAATTTTAACTTTTTAATTTTTTTATTTTAACTAATTATTAGTTTAAAAGTAGTATGCTATTAAAGTTACTAACTAAGTAGTATTTTTAGTAAAAATAGTTTTTTATACTTTTAATATAAAATAAAAGTTTTTATTAAATATAATTTATTTTAGTATGCTTTATTTACAAAGTTAAAGTATTTAAAAAATTATAAAACCTTATTACTTTACTATATATTTAATATTTTTAAGTATAAAAATTATATATTTTAAAAATTTATATATAACTATAAAAAATAGTTATATATATTATATTTTAGTATTTTTTATAATATATTATAAGCTAATATAAATAGTATATTAACTATAAAGTTTAATATAATAGTAAAATATAGTTAACTTATTATTTTTATTAGCTTTATAGTGCTACGTAGTTTAAATTAGTTTATTTTGTTTAGTAGGCAATATAAGCAATATTTAACGTACGCCTTTATTTTTTATACTATTTTTTAAATAAAATAAAGTTATAAAAGTTTTATTATTTATTTAGCTTTAAAATAATATTTATTATTATAAGCTGTTTTAAACAAGTTTTAAACCTTTAGTTTTAAAATAACTAGTTTGTTTAGTTTAGCATAAAGTATATAGTATAAAAGTTTATTTATAATTTTAAATTTAAACTTTTTAACTTATTTTAAGTTTAATACTGCTTATATAATCTTTTTTATTTTTATATTTTTTTAATAGCTATTAATAAGTTTTTATTAGTAATTATTAAAAAGTTATATATTATATAATATATTATTAAAAATACTTTTACTTTTATATGCTTTGTTTTTTAAGTTTTTTTTATTTATTTTTATAAGTAGTTAAAAAAGCGCGTTTAAAACTAAATTAATACATTTTAAAATATAGTATACATTTAAAAAATATTATTTAAAATATATTAAAGCTTAAACTAATTTAAAGTTTATTTTTATAATGTTTATTGTTTATATATTATATTAGTTTATAATTTTTTAAGTAGTGCAATAATTAGTAAATATTAAAATAAGCTATTAGCAAGATTGGATTTATAGTTTAAAGTATTTATAAAGCTATACTAAGTATAAAATTTTTAATTTAGTTATATAATATTTTTATTTTATTTTAAAAAAAACCTTACTAAAGTATATAATTAGTTAGATTTTATTTATTAGTATAAAACTGTTGTTTTAGTTACTTTTTATATAAAAGATTATTATTTTATAGCTTTTTTTTGCTAAAGCGTTAATTTTAAAGAAAACTTGTTTTTAGTAATCTTAATAAATAAGGTAATTTAATTAAAAAAAATCTATTTATATTATTTAAAATGTTTATAGCTTTTATATTATAGGTTTAAAGGAGCGTTTTAAAGTTTATTTCTTTTTAATAAATAGGTTTTTTTTTAAAATCTTGTCAGCTTTTTAGCCTGCTACTAGCATATTTGTTTTTTTTTTTTTATAAAAGGGCAATTTTTTATTAGTATTATAAGATATATTTTTATAACTATATAGTTATTTTAATATATATTTTAAAGTTAGCTAGGTTTATAAGCATTTTAATTTTATAAATTGCTTTTATTTAAAATTGCATAATTTTAATGCTTAATTTATTAACTTTTAAGCTAAAGAGTTTAATTATAAAATAACTATAAAAAGACTTTTTTAAAAATATTGCAAGTTTAATGCTTTAAAATAGTTTTAAAATTTTATATAAGTGTTTTTTATATTTATTATATAAATTGCTAAATATAACTATATTGTTTATATATGCTTTATAATACTTTTTATAAAAGTAAAGTTATTAGTTTATAAAGCGTTAGCTATATACTAAGCTATTTTTAAAGCTTATTAAAGCAACGCTTAATATTTTTAATTTTTTAAGTAATATTATTACTATATAGTTTTAATATTTTATATATACTAGGAGTTAATAAAAAAACAACGTTATATTAAATATTAAAATAAATTTCTTACTTTTTAAGTTTATAATAATGTTTTTTTAATATAGTATTAAGTATATATTTAAAATAGTAATATTGTTAAAAGCTTGCAAGTTTATTACTACTTTGCTTTTTTGCTTTTTTTTAATTATTTTTTATATAATAAATATAGGGCATTTAAATAGACTTAGCTTGTATATTTAGTTTAATTTACCTTGCTTATATAAGTTGTTAAACGTTTAATTTAAAATTTATTAGTTTTTTACTTTTAGTTAGTATAGTTTTATGTATTGTTTTTAGCTTTGCTAGCTATTTACTAGATTTATTTTAAGCTTTTTGTTTTTAAGCATTTTAATAATATTGCTATTTTTTTAAATATTATATTTATAAAAAATAATTATTAGTTTTCTTGCTTTTTTTAAGTTTTTATTAAATATGTATACTTTTTTTAATAATATAACGTATAAAATATGTTTTAGTTATATAAAACCTAATTTTGTAGTATTTTTTTTATTTAATAAAGTAGGCAATAAGTTAGGGTTATTTATACTTATTATAGTTTATAAGTTATTTATGTTACTTTTAAAGCAAGTTAAAAAAAACATTATATACTTGTTTATTTTAAATTTAAGTTTGCCTTTTGCTATGTTTATAAATTAAATAAAGTTAGCTATAATTTAATTAACTTATTAAAGCTTATTAGCAATATAGTTTTTAATAGTACTTAAATAATAATTTTTTATAAAACGCTAAGGTTTGTTAGTAAAGTTTATATATATAATAAGCTTTAGTAATTTTTAATTTATAAAAGCGTTTATTATACTTTTGTTTAATACTTTAAATAAAAATTGTTTTAGCTTTATATAGTTATTTTTTAAAAGGTTTATATAATTAACTAAAACTAAGGCTATAGTTTAAAGTAGTATTATAATATTTAATTAAATAGTAACTTGTTATTATATTAGTTAGTATTTGTAATAAAGTATTATAAAAACTTTAACGTATATTGCTAATAATAAATATAAGCATTTATTTAGTATATATAAAATTACTTTATATTTATTAAATTATAAAGTGTTTAAAAGCAGCTTTAGCTTTAAGTTATTATGTAGCTATTTTATAATGCTTATTTAAACTTTAATTTATATATTTATTTAAATTAATAAAGGAAATGTTATAATTATGTTAAGTTTTATAATTTTTTTAATTTTTTTAAATAGCATTAGTTGTTTTGTAGTAGTTTGTTTATATTATATATTAGCTTTTTATAGCTACTTTTTATTAACTATAATGCTTAATGCTTTTAAGTTAGCATAAACTATATATATTTATAAGTTGTATATTAGTTTAACTATTAGCTATATATAAGTATAATTAAGCAAAGCTTAATAAAACTTAATAACTTTTAAATAAATATTAATATATACTATGTTTTTTAGTTTATTAATATTTTAAGTAAAAAAAGCAAAGCTTTTGCTAAGTAAGTATTTTTTTTATTTTTTATGTTTTTAACTATAAAACTATAGTATTGTTTGCTTATTGTTATAAATTGTGCTTTTAATGCTTTGTATTGCGTTTAAAGGAAATTAGGTTTTTTTATATAAGTGTTTTTTATTATATATATTATATACTTATTTTAAAATAAAAAAACCTTGTTATATTTTTAATAAGTATATTAAGTTTTTAGTATTATTATAAAAAGCTTAAATATTATAAAAGCTGCAAAAAAGTAATAGTTATATTGTTTATTGTTTATAGTGTTAGCTTTATTAGTATAATAGCTATTGCTGCTATTTTTATTTAATAAATTTTTTTAAAAAAATAACTATTTTTTATTAATTGCTTTTTATATACTTTTTTGTTTATTTTGTTTAATGCTACTTAAACCTTGTCTGCTTATTAAGCTAAATTATTAGGCTTATTAAAATTGTTTAATTTATTTAGTTTATAAATTAGCTATTTAACCTAATAATACTATTAGCAAGGTAGCTTTTTTTTATTACTACGTAAATTATAATAGTAACCTTTATATTATCTTGCTTTTTAAAGTAGCTTGTTTTTATAGCTATCTTAGCGTTAATTATCTTTATAGCAGTAAGTATTATAGCTTAAGTTATATTTATTATTAAATAATTTATTTTATTGTTTTTAGTATATATTTTTTATTTATTATATTTAATATGCTAAGACTAGGATTTGTATGTTAGTAAAGGTTTTATTTTTTATAAGTTATTAGTTAATAAACTGTATTAAAGTAGTAATTGCTTTTTTATATGCTATAGCCTTTTTTTTAAATAAGTAAAATAATTATAAAAAGCAATAGTAGCGTTTAGTTTAATAAGCAATTATTATAATAAAAAGTATATTATATTATATAGTTTAAATATTTATTAAACGTTATTATTATATTTAGCAGCTTTAGTATATTAAGCTACTTTACTTGCTTATGTTTAAATTAATTAGCTTTTAAAAATTTAGCAAGATTTAAAAACGTTTTTTAAGTTTTGCAAAGCTGCTAACGCATTTGTTATTAATATAATAAAGCGTTTTTTAACTTTATAAAAAGCTAAGTTAAAGTTAAAAAGTATTTAAGCTTATAAAGTTATATTATATTTTTTTAACTACTAAAATTAAGTATTACTATATAGCAATTAAAAAAAGTCTTATTAAATAATTTTGCGTTAGTTTTTATTTTTAGCATGTTTTTTAACGTTATTTTTAAAAAGTAAAACATTTTGCTAATAAATATTAAATTTTATTATAATATAGTTTTTTTATTTAAAAAAAGCGTTAGTATTCAAGTTAAAGTATTTAATATAATAAATTTTTTAACTATAAAGTAACTTTTTATTATTTATACACTTTTTATTTTATATTAAAAGTATAATAGCTTTAGCTATTTAGTAAACTGCTTAAGTAAAGTTATTTAAGTTAAAAATTTTTTAATTACTTGCTATTTATGTAGTAATATTTTTAACTAATTTTTTTAACCTTAATAGTTTATTTAAGCATAATATTAAGCTTAGCTACTTTTATATTAGTATAAAAAAAGGTTATTAATTTTATTATATTTAAGCTTATAATAGTATAAGTTAAAATAATTATTTAATAAGTATTTGCTATATTAGTTTAGTAAACTTTTTAGCTAGTAGTAAAGTTATTATTGCGTTTATTAAATATAAGGCTAATGTTTAATAAAATAAGTTTAGTGCTAAAGGTATTAGTAAGCTATTGTTTAGTACTAGTAAGCTATTATTTAATAAGGTTTAATTAAAGTTAAATATTGCTAGGCTTTTTTTTTTAAAGTGTGTTAGTTATTTAAAAATATATTTTAGTTTATATTTTTAGTATATAATTATAAAGCTTAGTTATATAACTTATTTACTTTTAAAGTAAACGTTTATTTATTTACTTTTTAGCTTATAAAGTATAGTAAAAAGGCTAGTGTTTATTTAGTTTATTAACAAAATAAGGTAAGCAGTTATTATAGTTTTAAGTATTTATTAGCTATACTTTTTAAGTATGCTGTTTTTATATTTACTTTAGCTTAAAAAATGTTTTAATTATTTGTGTTTTTTAAAAACTTAACTATAACAATATATTATAAAATTATTTTTAAATTATTATTGTTTATAAAGGCATTTAGCAAACATTTAGCAAACTTATAACTATTATTAGTTTAATTATTAATTAGATTTATATACTACAAGTTTTTTAAGCTTATAAAATAGTTATAGTTATAGTAAGCAATTAATAAAATTGCTAGCTACTAAGTAGTACGCTTTATATAATAAAATAAAAATAAATTAATTAATTAAAAAAGAAAGTTAGTCTAGTATATAGTACTAGCTATTATATAGCTAGGTAGCTTTTATAGCTTTTTTTTATATAAAGAATAATGTTATATAATAAATGTTATATAATAGTAAAGGTATAAAATTATGTTATATAAATAGAATATAGTATCCTAGCTAGTTTTACTATTTTATAACTAAGTTTACGTGCAGCTTTGTTTTTTCTAGCATTAAAATAATGCCTTTTTTTATTTAAATATTATATTGTTTTAAAAAAATTTTAAAGTTTATAATATATTATAGCTTTTTATTAAATATATAAACTTTTTTATTAGTTAATATAAAAAAAATATATTTTACTTTTATTAGCTTTTTATGCTAATTTTTTATATTAGTTATTAATAAAATTTATAATAAAATATTATAATTTTTAATAACTATTGTATACTAAGCTTATTTAAAATTATTTATTTTAGTTTAAAAAAAAGTTAGTGTTTAGTTATCTAGGCTAAAGTTTTTTTAGCTTATTTTATAAAAAACAAATATAGTAAATACGTAAGCATTAGTTTAATAAATGCCTTTTATATTATTTGTATTTAGGTTTTATATTATACTAAGCTTTAAATTTTTATATAGTTTAATTAGTTTATTAGTTACGTTTATATATATTATATACTTTAGTATTTTTATATTAAAGATTGCTTTTACTAGTTTTAATAATAACATTATAAATATATATTAGCACATTTATTTTAAATAGTAGTTATTAAGTAAATTAATATATTATATTAAAACTATAATTATTAAATAAGCTAAAATAACAGTGTTTATATAAATAATTACTTTTTTTATAATAAAAAAGTATTTATATTATATTTAAATTAATATAGCTATATTTGCTACAAAACTAATATATAAACGTTGTTATAAAATGTTTAAAACAATAGCATGCTTATTAAACTATAATGTTTTAAGTAATAATTATAATTTAATATTATAATAAAGCTATATAATAATATTTATATATACTTTTATTTTTAATTTTATTTATAACTTAATAAAAAACATTGCTTATTTTTATAATTAAATTATGCTTTTTATACTTATATAAATTATAAAGATTAAGGCGTTATATATTTTATATTATATTTTTAAGTTATTTAAAAACGTTAACTAACTATATTATTTAATGCTTTTAAATTTGCATATATAGTAAATATATTTTCTTATTTAGAAACTTTAGCAAAAATTTTAGTATATATATACTTTAGTAAAGCTATATATACTATTGTTTATTTAAGTTTAGTATTTATATATATTTTGTTTTTAAAATATAGTTTATTATTAGTTACTAAAAATGCTTTTATTAAGTTAAACTAATTAAATAAAATTTTATTATTTTATATTTTTTTTACTATTAGCTATTAATATTTAAATATTATAGTTTAATAAGAATTTTTTATAATATATATTATATATTTATTATATAATAAAAATAAAGTGTAGCATTTTTTGCATATTTTTTTAATTTTTAAAGTAATAAATAGTAGTTTAATAGTTACTTAAAGCAATAAGTAAAAATTAATATATTAATTATTTACTTTTATAATATTATAAGCTATATTATCTTTTTTTTAATTAAAGATTTTTTTTTAAAAAAAATAGCTTTCCTATATAAGCTATAGCTTTTGCAATTTTTTATTGTTTTAATTAAAAGTAACGTAAGCATTGTTTATAGTACAACGTCTATTTTTAAGTTATTTAACTTATTTATTTTATTAATAACAATAATATTTATAGTTGCTACGTTTGCTTTTTTTAAATTTTAAAAAGCTATTTTGCTATTAGTATTTATTATTTTTACTTTTGCTTTACTTATTATTATAACTTTTACTTTAATTATTACTATAATATTTTTTTTAGTTATAGTTTTAGTATTTTTTTTAGTTATTATTTTAATATTTTTTTTAACTATTATTTTAATATTTTTTTTAACTATTGTTTTAATATTTTTTTTTATTATTGCTTTTATTTTTATAGCTAGCTTAACTTTAGTTATATTTTTAATATATATTTTCTTAATCTTTTTTAATATTACTTTTAATATTATATATATATATTAGTATAAAAATATATATATATTTAAAAAGTCTTTAGTTAATAAACATATTTGTTTAAATAATTGCTTATTTATATATTATAGCCTTTTTTTTTAAATATGTAAAATAATTATAAAACTTAATATTAGTATTTAGTTTAATAATAAGTTGCTAAAAAAAAAAAATTATATTATAAATTTAAGTAAGCTATTAAATAAAAGTATTTAGTCTTGCTACTCTTATATATTAAGTTATTTTTATAGCTTACAATTTAATAAATTTATTTTTTTTTAGCTTTTTTATATTAAAAAGATTATTTAAGTAATATAGTATAGCTAAAGCGTTTATAATTAGCATTTAAAATTTTTAATGTAAGTTATAAAGTATTAAAGTAATATTTGCTAATATAAATGTTTAAAGCTTTAAAAAACATTTTTTTAACTACTAAGCTTATATGTTTTTTTTTAAAAGTTAAAAAAAGTTTTGCTAAATAATTTTAGCTTTAGCTAGATCTTTTAAGTATTTTTTAACGCTATTTTTAAATAAAAGAATATTTTGCTAATAAGTATTTAATTTAATAATAATATAATTACTTTACTTAAAAAATATGTTAATATTTAAGTAAAAGTATTTTACTTAGTAGATTTTCTATTTATAAAGGTTATTATTATAGTTTTTTTAGTTAAACTAACTTTATTAATTAGCTTAGTTTTGCTAAAACAAATAAAGTATTTAAGCTATTATCTTTATTATCTTTATAATATTGTTAGTTTTATTTAAAAGTATATTAAAAGCTATTATATTTTTTTTTTTTTTTTACCTAATATTTCTAATATTAGTTACTGCTTATTTATAGGTTTTAAAAATTTAAAGACTTTAGTAAGTAGTTAATATAATAGTTTTATAAACTTTTTTGCTAACAAAAATATTATTATTATGTTTATTAAGCAAAAAGCTAACATTTAATAAGCTAAGTTTAGTGCTAATAATACTAATAAACTACTATTTAAAAGTATTTAATTTAAGTTAAATATAAAAAGTCTTTGTTTTTTAAAAGTATACTATTTGTTTAATAATTGTTATCTTTTTAATAAAGTATTTTTATAGTCTTTATATAACTACACTGCTTAATTATATAGTCTATTTACTTTAGCATTAAACGTTTATTTATTTACTTGCTAGCTTGCTAAATAAAGTAAAAGGGCTAGTATTTAGCTTATTTATTTTATAAATTAAGTTAGCTATTTTTATTAAAGTTATAAGTATTTATTTATAATGCTTTTAAAGTAGTTTATTTTTAAATTTATTTTTACTTAGTTAATATGTTTATTTTCTTTATTTTTTAAAAACTTTATAATAGCAATGTATTAGCATATTATTTATATATTATTTATAAAAAAGTATAATAAAGTATACTTTTTTAATAAAAAAATACTTTTTTAATTTAAAAGTAACACTTTTTTAATAATTTAAAAATAATAACCTTTTAATAGTTAGTTTTTTTATTTACTAGTATAGTATAACGTATAACTTATATTATAAATACTAAAATTTAAAAAAAACAAAAAAAATAGTTGCTAAAAACAAAAATAGTAAAAATATAAAAAATAAAGCTTTAAAGTATAGCCTTTTTTTGTTATCGTGTTTTTTAGCTAAAAAGTCTTATTATTTTAAATAATTTTAATAATATTGTCTTTTTTATTAATAAATTTAAGTTTTTTACACTATAAGGATCTTATCTTCTATATAATAGTATATAGTTATAGTGCAGCTAATTAAACAGTATTGCTAGCTATTAAATTAATAGTATTAAGTCTATATAATAAAATATAAATAAATTAACTAACTATTAAAATAAAGCTAGATAGCCTTAAAGGGGTTTATATACTATAAAGACCTACTTAAGGCAATCATTGCAATACAAATCTATAGATCTGTTATCTATAAGACTAGGTCCTAATAATAATAACTAGCTTTTTTAAAGCGCTTTTTAGTTTTAAAAAAGCTTTTATAAGCTTTTTTTTTGCTTTTAGCTTTACTTTTACTTTTATTTTTGCGCTTAAAAGCAATAGTAAAGCTTAAGCTAGCTTTAAAAAAAATAAAGCTGCTACTAAGCAATTGCTTAGCTTTATTGTTTTTTTTTTTTTTTTTTACTTTTTTTTTTAACTTTTTTTTAACTAACTAAGCTTAAAAGCTTAAGCAATAAGCAAATAAAAAGTATAAAAAAAAGCAGTAAAAAAGCAAATAAAAAACTAAAAGTTATGCTTTTTTAAAGCGTTATAATAGCTACTTTAGTAGCAAAAAGATTTTTAACTACTAAAAATAAGCTACTACTTATTAATATAAATGCTTATTATATTATAAAAAATTATATTATTATTTATAAAAGCGTAAAGGTTTTAGCTACTAGCTTTTTAAAAGCATTAGCTATTTTTTTTATTTTAAAAAATACTAAAAAAGTTAATAAAGCATTTAAAACACTACTTATAAATTAATTATAAAAAGTAATAAGCACTTATAATAACTAGCAAAAAGTTTTTTTTAAAATAATAATATATTTAATTAACTATTACTATATTAAAATGCTTTAAAAGCATATAAAGCTATTAATTTATAAAATTTACTTATAAAAGAGTATAAGCGCATTATTAAAAAAAAAAAGTAAAAAAAGCAAAAAAATTGCAAAAAAAAGTTAAGTAATAAAGTATATTTTAAAAAAATTTTACCTTTTTTTACTTAATAGCCTTTATAGCATTGCTATTTATAACGACTTATATAGCAATATAAAAAGATATTAACTTAAACTTTATAATTAATAAAAAATAGTTTATAAAGCAAAAATAAAAGCATTTTTAATTTTTTATTTTACTAACTACTTACTTAAAAAGTACTAACTTTATATATAAATACTTTATTTATACTTATATATTTAAATAGCTTTATTACTTACTAAGTAATTAAGCTAAAAGGTATATTATAAATAAATAGGTTTATAAGCACTTAGCACTTTACTTAGCAAATCTTATAGCTAACTAATAGCTATAGCTATATTTTTAATAAGTATAAAAAAAATCTTTTATTTTATATTATATATTAGTTTTTTAAATTTACAAAGTTATAAAACAATATATTAAATTAACTATATTATATTAACTTTAATCGCTTTTGCATACAAGCACTAATTTATTTTCTTAATTTAATTAACTCTTACCTCTGCAAAAACTTTTTACCTTATACCCCCTACTTCTTGCGCACTATAGTTTATTAAGTTATACCCATCTCCTAGCCTACTTAGTAGGTAAGTTTCTAGCTAGGTCGTTATACCGCCTACTTCTTCCTACGAAGTAGTGAAAAGGAAGTATGAGAGTTTTTGTACAAGGACAGTGAGGCAGACGAGGTTTTGGTTTAAAGGCGACTACTAGAATTATGTTTGGGTCAGTGCTGCGATTCCAAGTAAATCGTTAGGTAGTTCTGTTTATAAAGATGATAGGAGGAGAAGTTTCTCATAGGGCACCTATATACCTACCACCTCTTTACAGCTAGAATATAGCATCCAAGAAGTGGATTTTGTGTTCTCTAGCTGATTCATTGGAACTGTACATGGTGTTAATAAGGGGTGTTGTCAAACAAGGAGACTAGGTCCTGTACGCGAGCTGGTAGGCATTGGTTTTGATATTTATCATACCGTTGCAGACAAAGTCCAAGGAGCCGAGTTTGTTAAAGGTGGGGGATCAGGCAATATCATAGGTTTCTTACGGTGAGAGTATATAGTAACCTTACCAGTAGGTTAGGTAGAGAGGTAGTTACAGAATTCTAAAAGTCCAGTTACCCGTCCACGCCTAACAAATCCGTCAATGTCAATATGTAGTTTTTCCTCCGCTCTTTCCGCTCTCAATTACATGTTTGTGAATCTAGACGTGCCCCCCCCCCCCCCCCCCCCATCTTTCTCTGATCTCTTTCTCCTGATGACATGCCCAACTGGGCTGGAAGCTACCAGTACCAGCTTCTAGATCCGTGTTGTGTGGATTGCATCTCTTAGCGGCATAGAGTACCCAGTTCAGAAACATCTGAGTTCCCCGGCTAAGCAGACGACCTGCTCTTATACCCAATGGTAGAAGCCGCTCGAAGACTAGTCGACGTCCTCTGACCAACTCGGCGCAGACCATGCCGATGTAGTATAGCATATCCGTGATGATGCAAAGCAGCCACACCCGAAACCACAGCCGGAAGGTCCCGGCAGTGAATAAAAATACAATCGTGTCGGGTAAAAGGTGTTCTTCGTCGTATGATGAAATGAGTGGGTGGATGATTGGGTAGAAGAGGGCGTAGAACATTTGACTGGCGAATGCGGCAGCGAGAATCATCAGGGGCCACAGGACAAATATTAGGCTTAGGAAGAGCTGTGTCGTCCCGAGCTCGATGGTGGGCAATGTTTTTGTTGTTCTTGTTGTTTCTTGGGATGAAGAGGGTTGTTTAGGTTCATGATCCATTTTGATGGTTTGGGGTATGGGTTTTTTTTTTGGTTTTTTTTGTTGGTGGCTATTGATTGATTAATGTATTAGCTAAGACTGGTCTTACTTTTGTAACGGGTGCGTGCTCACTTACTGATGCTGGGTCCTTATGAAAAAAGCCTTTTAGCAGCGGAGAGATCAAAACCTTTGAAGTGAGGGCACGAAAATGGTTTAGTGTTTGGAAAGAAGAGGGAGGCCGAGAAGGTGGGTTGTTTGCGGAGAAAAAGTCTCCTTCAAAAGGTGTCCTATCTTAGGTCCTTAAATACCTACCTAGGTACGAAGATTAGAAACGCTTTGAGGCTCTGCTACGTAAGTAAGTAGTTGTATGTACTAGGTTGATCGTGGAAAGGTTTATGACTACTACATCTGCAGGTGTTGGGTTTATACCTGTTCTATGTCTGGTTGAATACAGTGTCTGTCTGTGTAAGTGCTTGGTAGGAGGATACCTATAGTATGACTGACTGTATGAGGTCCCTTCTATGTCATACCTGATCTGCATCTACCCAACTCCCCCGCCCCCATCGCGGGATTACGTGAAAAGGGATCCAGAAGTGTAACAAGCACTGTAGGTACGTGTTCTCAACTTTGATAAAGCTGTTTTAAGCCGCAAGGCTGAGTGAATGTATCCTTATTCCCATCTAGGGGTTAGCAGGGTTGTGACCGTAATCGTATAGGTAACAAGCCCATCATATTTCTGATGTAAGGTTCGTAAGTCGGCCTAGATAAGGACTTACATAGTCTCTGATTACATGAATTGTATCGTATACCTAATACCAATGACCAGTTTTTTCTGTCGTCTACATAATTCATTCAGTTATCCGATTCGGAACCGGGAAGAAGCGGTCAGTATCGGGGGACGGAATTTCGGAGTCGGATGGGGATTTGCGCTACCTAGTACCGGTACCAAATACCCCACCATTTGACCGGACCAGTCCAAGGTTACCTACCTACTCGTAGGACTTGAGAGAGAGAGGGGGGGGAATCCCGATATAGGGTAACTATTACTCGATATTTTTCCCCGGTATTCATTAATACGAGTTGCTTTTCATTGTTATTATCAAGTAATATATGATGTCTCTAGGTTAGTTAATCTATGATGATGCGTAAGCCGTAAGCAACCAATCTAAATCTATCCCGATTCTAAGCGAACACTACCTATCTATCGTACGCGGAATAGGACCGACCCGCCACCACTTCTTCTCCCGCTCTATACGTCTCATCACGCGTCGTTCTCAAAAACGGTATCAACTCCGTTCCTCCCGTGCCCGTAAGTCCTGGGTTTTTCCTTCTGACAGGATAGGGATAGGGATTGGGATTGAGCTTGAGCTTTGCTTTTTGTGATGGCACGATTATGTACCTACTGACCATTTGCATGTGGGCAGAGCGGAAATCACCAAATGCTCTGGTTGCGCGGGTGAATGCTTGGAGTAATTCTTTGGATGGGGAATTTGATACGAGGTCGCGGATCGGGGTTAGATGGGATATGTCGGCGAGGAATTGTCGATGGGGCGTGGGCATGTAGTTGCGGACCTTTTTCATGTAAAACGTCAATGTCAATCATCATAAGATGCCTAGGTAAGGTTAGGGGAGCATATCTACCTCTTCATGAAAACTCATCTCACAGCCCTTTTTCCGCCCATGTTCGATCCCCAAGACGATATCGAAGAATTGGATCAATGAACTCTGTCCATTACTTCCCCCTCTCAGTTCCCGCCATTTCCCCACGTCGTTTCCTTCGTCGTAGAACACGCCGCGTTTGGGCAAGCCCGCTGCTTCCATGTTCTTGGTACCGGCCAGAAAGGGGCGGATCTGATGGTAGAAGACCATGGGGTCGCATTTTTCCGACATGCGTGAGAGGAGGCGTGTTAGTTGTGTGATGCAGCTTGCCATTTCGTCCAGGGCGGTGGTTAGGATATTGTCATCATCATTGCCGTCCGCGGATGCTTCTTCTATCGCCTGCAGCATGACGGGGATTATGGACGCTCCTTGGGCTTCGACGGCTACGGATAATACGTAGAACCAGGATTCGTCTTCCGTCCCGCTGAATGTGTGGAGGGCGTGTAAGTTGTCTAGGTCGGTGAAGTCGTTGGTTGGGCTGGTGAAGTTCCAGAGGTTGAGACCGGCGTATGTGGCGATTGGTGGGAGGCCGTGATGGTTGGATATTGCGAGGAAGGGGATTGTTATTGAAGGGGGTAGGATCTGTGGATATTAGTTAGTTTACAATTTTATGATGAGAGTGTGCGTGTGAGTATGGGAGTGTTTACCTGAGCTGGTGAATCACCGCCCCAGATATATCCGTGGGTGAGAAATGACAGTACTACATAGGCTCGACGCCATTCTGCTTCTGTATTCAGTCTTGTTGTCGTGAGAATGTCGAGGTTGTTTATCTTATCCCGGAGTGATTTTTGTCGTATCAATTCAGGGAGATTGCTTAATATTTCTTCCCAGGGATGGTAATAGATGTCTGGTAGACATTTGAGAGGCTGTTCTGCCGGGAGAAAGCCATTGCTGGATAAAAGGTACGAGGTATAATAGCTTTCTTTGTCCTTGAAGTCTGGGATCTCGTATATACGGGAGGGCATCTTAGAATGACGGTATGGTAATACACAGATTATCAGGGAGGAGTAACAGGATCTAAGAATTACTCGATTCAAAGTGAAATGGTCTATAACTAACTTTTGGAATAGGGTAAGACAGGAGTGAAAGGGAAGTATGAGATGCGATTTCTTGACTCATTTATGCCATTCTACTTTCCCATGGTCGCCAGAATAAAATCAATGCCAAGCTCTATCAAGACAAAAGTCCGGGAAATACAGCGAGGAAGACGAAAGATCACATCAGTAGGACGAATCAGCTAATCTGAACGTGTAACGAAAACAAGCCTTACGCCATCATCTAGCCATATGAGGATACAAAATAACCTAGGTTGGAAGATAAATGGGGAATGTATACGCCATCCAGTCTAGATACTCGGTAACATCGATATAAGATGGGTGACACGGAAAGTGAGGCGCAACCCGGGGAATAAGCTTTTTGATGACACCGGGGGGGTTTCTCTCGGTTGGCGTCGGATAAGCCGCCTCATCTGACACTAATAAAATAGGAGCCGCTTTGTAACGGAGAGAGCGAGAAGACGCGGAATGGTATGCGCCATACATCAGCTTACCGCCTTGTCAGATCTGATCTAATAATGGCGTAGGCCGAGGATTTATAGGTGGGTTTATGAAAAAAGTACCATGATTTTCACTTCTTTTTCCCGGTCCCAAGCCAGATGTTGATTTGGTTCCGGATCGGCCCGGCAACCATTGGTCCTAGCTCACCTAACCTATATAAGTAGAGCCTCAAAGATCTACATCGGCATTGAACTGATGGTAACTTCATAGTTTCCAAAGATGGTCATATTTCGGTTCAGGAATTGGTGCTAGAGGGACGTGGTCTGTGGGGGACTTATGTGCGTTTTATTGCTCGTATTGATATCATCTTTGTGACGAGCTAGGAAACAACAGCTCACCGCGGTTGCTGCATTAGAGTGAGACGTGAGAGGCAAGAGCTTAGGAAGGAAATACCGGTACGTGTATACGGGTAGGTACAACATTGAGTTGGAATCAATAGTTCCTTCTATGATTCTATATATATATCCCAACAGAAAAACCATGTCTAAACCGAAGTGCAGGTGATAGGTAGCTCATACACATACAGAATCGCAAGACCGATATACCGTATTATTCTTACCAACCAAACCCTTCAACCCGGAACGCCTTCTTGTAAAATGTCCAACAGTCGGCAAATCATACAATCATCTTTTCCTACCCCCACCTCCCCGCATCCCCTTTCGAAATCACATATCCAATCGCCTCATCCCTTCCCTTGTCCTTTCCCTTATCCTTTCCATCAATCCCAACCCTAACCTCCTTTCCCCCGTCTCCTCATCAGAAACCATCAAACTCCCTCTAGGTAACAAGCGTATAATCCACAACCCCACCATTAGCAATCAACATATGGATCCTCCATGACAACTTTATCCTCATGCGGCACCTTAGGCATGATATAGATATAATACAGCGGAATCATAAGTAACGGGATATCTCGTCCGAAACGCGATATCCCCGTCGTGATAGTGCTGTACACAATCACATGCGGTTTACCCTTTACACTCCGGAGGTTACGCAAAGCTTTGAGGAGAACCGTCATTTCTTTGCGACATACGTTCGGATCGTCAATAGTAAGGTCCGACGCGATGGGTTTGACCCCGATAGTAGAGACTATTTTATCCACTAGGTAGCACGCCCGGACGCGCTAGGATACATGACGATACGGCTGATACATCGTGCGCGTTGCCTTGGATGATTTTCAGATTGGGATGTGTTTCCGGTGATAGGATGTCTGAGAGTTTGTCGGGAGTCCGGCAGAGTGCTATGCATTTACGACCTGTGGCGAGTGTGTGTTTGAGCGCTGCTAGGCCTACTCCTGCGCTTGCGCCGAAGAAGGAGATGGTTTCTGTGGATGTGGCCATGACGACTTCTTTTATAGATCAGAAGTGAGCTATAGGTTATAAAGTAGATAAACAGATAGATAGGTAGTTAAATGGATGATTATGGTAAGTGAAGCACTAAATATAGAGAACGTCTAATTGTGATGATAGTCATCTGTTGATGGAAATCATTATTTGTTTATATATGTGATTAGCCTACGAGTACATACTGATGTCTATTTACTATTTCGCGTATTTGACCGAGTCAAGCGAACTGTTGTCGACGATGTTCCGAACGAGGGCGTCAATCTGACATGCTCGCTCTTTTTTTCGGTCCAGATCCCGTCCGGCTCTTGGCAGCGAGATCATGCCCGTCCTGCCTTGGCTTCCTATGGTGTGTGGCTGCTTTTATGTGGCTGATAACTCCAAAGTACCGCATAGAAACGCGGACATGTATGTCACGAGTTCCCCCAAATCGGCTCTTCTGCCGAACATGCATGCACATGTACTCGGAAAAGTAGTTGGAACAGGGGGGGTTGTATGCATCCAGTCGAGTACTATATATACGGCCAAGATAACATAAGAGTCCAGCTATTTTCCTCTGGTGCGCGAGCGGCGCTATAGACATGGTTTTGATATTTTGGCTAGATATTTGTCCGACGGCTCTGGATGGTAATGGTCAAGCCTGGCAAATGACTACTTACCTACTATGCTTCTGCAACACGTCCCGTGGTTTCTTTCACTCGACGGGTCTTCTTTCTGTCCGTCTGGCTCAATCACTTTCCGTCGCTGAAAATTGAAATCGCTAGGTACAATGAATGGGAAATGAATGACAAAGTGGGAACATATTACTTTTCCAAAGGAGATATTTATTCTATAAAATGCCCGTGTAGTGCCAGGCAAGCTGTCCCTAACAAGTATAGGAAGCGTACTTTGCAAATAAAAAACTTCAATACAGGCATATTAGCCTAATAAACCCCAACAAATCGAGTAAAAAAAAATCCCTAACAACAAACAAACAACATCTAAACCCCGCCAAGAATATCCCCAATCTCATCTAAAGAACTTTCAAGAACACTTTAAGCATCTGCTACAATGGCAGCAAGCTCACGAAGGCGGTCACTCTCCTGCTGTAACAGGGCAAGGGCGACGATAGGGGCGACGACAGGGGGAATGCCAGGAAGCTGGCCGGGGTGTGCCAACTGCCACCGGATCACTAGACGATCCAGTATCACGGGGTTGCGAAAGGCACTATAGGATTTGGAGGAATCAATACTGGCATTGCCATCTTGGAATGCGGTAAAGACCTGAGGGAAATCCTTCAGATATTAATTGAGTGTAAGGGATGGAATAAAAATGCCATCAGAACAGGATCGGGCGACCGTATCCTGCAACAGGTTGTCCATTTGACTGTGATGGTTGCGAAAGTGGCCGCGGGTTCAAGTCCCAACGTCCTCGTCCTGTTCGTAATATATCTTGCAAATGCGGGATCCTTTTTCCACTTAGACAACTTAATCATAGGTAGCACCTTTAAACAAGCAATACTTATAAGCGCCTGTTAGATACGGTCGTTATGCGTGTCTCATGTGTGCGTTATGCGTGCAATATGCAGCTCTTCTAGTGAAGTTAGGAAGCCACCACAGGAGCGCCATCAGGTCGTGTGCGTCTCCTACACACACGTCGTCGCTAGGCTCCTTGCTTTCCTAGAGCGATGAGACCCAGTGACCCACGAGAGAAGCGCCATCAAATTGTATGCGTCTCCTAGAGCCCTAGCACACTCGCCGTTACCTAAGTGGCCTATTAGGTATGCGCAGTGAAAAAAAAGGGGGTTTGGGCGACTTGCAGCCTTGCACGTGTCTTTGCACTCGATACTACACGTCGACTTTGTTTTGATTGGTGGGGCCCTTACGGACTCGGTTGCGGCAAAGCAAGAAGTGCTTTTCCATGAGCTCTCATATTAGCCAGCAAAGGCGACCTACCAAGACACAGCCGCCGTTCTTATTGCCCTTGCAGGTCTTCATGCAATATTCGCATTTCACGGTGCTGTTACGACTAGAGCGGCTGTACTAGGCGTTGGGATCCTAAGGGTGGTCCTCCGAGCTGTGGTCTGTCGCGCTAAAGTTGTCATTAATGAGGCGGCCGCAGCGCGGTTTTCAGACTTGACTTACAGGCAAAAACCACCCCCCTTGCGTCCCTTTCGGGACTTGACGCACTGCGTGCATTTGTCGGTTTCAGACCCAAGATCGGTTGCGCAGAAATTGTTGTGATCTTGCGAGTCGTCAGGGCCGCCTCGCGGAAAAACGAGGTCTACTTACCCGAGTGACCAAGTTGAAGCAATTTTCGCAGGGGACGCCGCGCTCCTCGTAACTAGACGGGTCCTAACCTGCGAGTCGTTAGAGGCCCGTTGCCGGGTCACGAAAATGGCTGTTTTACTTACCGTCATGCTTCGGGTCGCTTGGATTTGCCTTTGCAGGAGCCGCCTTGGCCTTTCTTGCCATGTCGCTGGGTTTGATCTTTAATATTGCATTCGACGCAACATCGCCCCGGCATAACTTGGTGATTCGGTGTGTGCAGTGGATGCAGGGGAGAGCGTTCTCGACGTGCTCGGAGGGGTCCTAGTCTGACTTGAATCAGTACCGAATTGCGTATCAGGTGACTAATGAAACCTGCGGATTGCTGAGGGTGTAGACAATTTGGAGTCAGGTATGATTGTTGCAGGTAATTAACAAAACATGGTATAATGGTCTGAAAGCGTGATGTTGCGATTGTGGGTGATGAAGAGGTAGGAACAAGTTTGAGATTAGAAGAGGGTTTGAAATGTAGTATTGCCTACCTACTTATACTTACCTGCGTACCTACTTGAAGTTATATGTAAACAATCGGTCCTTCCTTGCCCCAGGTGAAATAAACCACGTCATAAACCTTCCTATGTTCTAGGCATGCCTACCTTTATAACGACGCTGAACCGGTTATTACTTATTTAAGGCAGGTATATCAAATCCTGTACCTACTTCTTATAACAGAACTATGATGTAGTCAGGTCATTGGGTAGGAGCGAATACAGGCCTCAGGACACGGAAAGGCAACCGCTCCGCAGTAAGATGGGTCTCTGTCTTGATATTCCATCTTCAGAAGGAAGCTTCGCCTTATCTCATAGGAAACAGGGAAGCTGTTTGCTTTAGAGGTACCTTTCTTTCCTACCATCTGTTGGAAGTCACAGGTGCGAGGTATTCATCTCGGTACCCCTAGCAGATTCCACCCAGTCATGCCAGTTCATATCGCTACCGTCCAAGTCGAGATTCATGTCCATATCCATCAATTCATCCCCGCCAGGAAACATGTTCGCATCTGTATTCGGCGCCCAGAACCAACTATTCTCATGCGTGTTAGACCAGTCCGTATTGGGTTGAGGGGGTTGGCTGTAGTTGTGTGATATAGTCCCGGACTGTGACTGGCTCGGGGATGTGGAGGCGGTGTATCTTGTAGTAGGTATTTGGTTTGCACTGGAACCCGGGAGGTAAAAGGGGTGAGAGGGGTCGGTAATTTGCGCAGTAGTGGGCGGAGTATGCTGTTGTGGTACGAATGATTGTGCTGGGCCTTCGGTATCATTCCTTAAACCCACGAGCGCGCGCCAGATATCGCGAAACTTGTCTGCAACAGCGAGAGAACTAACAGTACCGTCCGTCTCGGGCACGGGAAGCCTTCTATCATCAATTTCTAATTGCTGGGCAGCTGATACGTCGCCGCACAGTCTCTCAAGTTCTGCGTGGCGGTGATTGCGCGCCTTGAGCATGAGTCGGCGTAGGGGTACCCATGTTCGCAGGTCTTTGTCTTTATCAGGGGCGTCAGGGTTGGAAGACTTGGGTTGAGCGGGGATCAACCAAGGCCCATGCAACGCGATCCAAGCTCGCTCTACCATGGCCGACCATGGACGCCGGCAGATATCAAGAAGAAGATACACGATGGCGTGCCAGTGACTGTATGTCTGGAAGATCCAGCGCCATTGTCTTGCGGCTTTTTCGGCATTGAGAGCATGGTTAAACTCGGCTACTTCGATTGCTGCTGCTAAGAGTTTATTTCGGAATCCCTTCTCATCGGACGCTTGATCACCTAGGGAAGGAGAAGATGGGGAGGGGGAGGGGGTGGAGAACAGGGTGGGTAAATGGCTAAGGAGTGTGAGTTTTGCGCACATGAGGCGCGTGATGACGATTACGGTCCAGTATATTATATTCTCAAGGTTCGGCTTGAAGCGCAACAGGCGGTGTTCAAGGGTGGCGTATATCGTCGCTATCAGCCGGTTTTGTTCTTCGATCCCCACGCCGGGCAACATCATCTGTCGGGAGATATTGCTAACTTCCATTGCAAATATTGCCGGTGTGGTGTCCGTGATTCCCTCTCTCTCTTTCGGCGTTTCTTTGGTATCGACGCTGATATCGTCGTCATTAATGTTTAAAGGTAGTTTGGTGTCGAAACTGCTGTACGGTATTGTGAAATCCGTGCCTTGGTCTTCTGATGCGCGGACGTCGAGGCCACATATGCTGTACCAGACTCTTCTGCGCATCTCGACCTCGAAGGGTGTCAGGTGTTTGAAGTATGTGCCGTCGCGTTGTAAGCCGAGGGCTTGAGCCATGCGGATCAATAGACCGGTCATCATCCAGACAAATCTAGGACTATCGTGTCGGCGGACGAGGGAGAGGAATATGGCAAATGCTTGTATTAGTACTAGATCGGGCACGTTGAGGAAATCCGCTCTGGCAAGAGCTTGTTCCAGTCCGAGGCGGTACTTGAGATTCAGTTCGCCTTTGGTAGAGCCAAAGTTACTCAAGACCTTCACAGCACGTCAGTAGTTCGACTTCTCTCAGTTGGAATCCTTTGACCAGTCCAAATACCGAACCAAGGCTCGAAAAGGGGACTTACATCATCATCCTCCATCGACGTAATCGCCGCATAGTAAATCGAAAACATCAAGGCCTCATACGCCGGCGTGAACTGAGCCGTACCCCCGTTCCTTGGACGTCGCGCAATCTTCCTTATGGTCGGCATATGCACGACTTGCAAGATGTAATTCACATTCTCAGAGAAAACATCCAGCAGGAACGGGACCTGTGAAGGCAATGGATGCAACTCGCGAAGGTCCGGTCCGGGAAAACTGAGGTTGTGGCGGAAGAGAAATGCATGACGTTCCGCAGGTGTGCGCTCTAGTTCGAGTGTTGATGGCGTTGTACCATCATCATCTTCTTCTCCCGAGGAGTCGACCTCTGTCTCTGCGATTTCTGCTTTGATGTCATCCAGCTAAGAAGATATGTAGTTAGTTAGAAAAGTAGGTAGGCAGTTGTTAAGGTTTTTTTTTTTTTAAATCAGAAGGTGAGTAAGGTTACCTCATCATTAACCCGTGACCAAAACCCCGTGCTAACATAACGACTACGATTCGCATTCGCATTCGCATCTTTAAGAACAAGTCTTCCAAATTGTGACTGAATCCCATTCCCATTCCCATTCCCACCCCCTCCTCCCCCTCCTCCACCTCCTCCTTCTACTGCAGCGACATCACTACCTGGCGAATCCGAATTCCGCGCCTGCGACTGCGCCTGTTCAAGCTGTCCACTAAGACTCTTGACAAGATCTTCCAAGCTCCGCAAACGTTCCATGACTTCTTTAGAGCCCGGACCCGGACCCGGACCGGAGCCTTCTTTCTCTTCCGTAGCAACAGCAGCAGCCATCCGTCTAGCCCATCTCGGCGGACGATCCCCCACCGAAGGAAATACGCAAGGGATATTTGCCCGTCGACAATTGGAACAGGGCGATTGCTTGTCGCATCGGACTTTTCGCGTCCGACATACCGCGCAGCTGCGGAGTTTCGGGTTCGGGTTCGGGTTCGGACGCGGGGCGTCTGAGTCTCCACCTCTTACACTCGCGCTGGATTCGGTCTCCATTTTGAAATAGGTAGAAAAGAAGCGCGACCGATGGATGTGTCAAAGTTAAACTTATGCGATTTTTATCTCCACGGTTACGCGACCATTTGTGCTCGGACAGCTTCCTTTACAGCTGTATCTTACTCATATGATAGATAAATGAATCTTGGCCGGTCTTGTGAATATTTCAGTATACTGTATACCTATCTCAGCCTGGACTAGGTTGTGCATTAGTAATACAACTGGTACTATATGTGCTTATGTAATACATGCACTAGAGTAGCGCGTCGCGTCTCATCTTTCCTGCTATCGATGGACTCTTGCAACATTGTCTCTATTTTCAAAGGTCTATTCACGGGAGTTGTTTATATGAAACTATTCTTCAATGCTGACAGTGGGAAAAATTGATCAAGAACCGAAAGACAGAATAGCCCGATTCTACATCTATCTTGATACCAATTTAAACGCTCAAGCTTAATTCAACAGGTTCACGCTTATCACCGATTACAATGTTTTCCGGGCTCAAAGCTTGGATAAGTATTGATTTTACTCTGCAAAATATCCACAAGACTCATACGTTACAGCAAATCCCAACCATGGCCAAGAGATCGACCTCTAGCTAGCACTTATCGTAACCTCGCCTCCCTCCAACCCGTCAGCCTCAACTGTGACAGTGATATCACCAGTCTCGCCAGCAGTCGTTCCGATGATGGCAAGCGCAAGGCCGCTGAAAGCCTTGCGGCTCGGAGACTGGAAGACAGTGAAGTCGGTTGGGTTGCCGTTATCGGTCGACAGGATCTTGCCGGGACCCGAGACCGAGAAAGTGATTTCGTTGTCAGCCCGGGGCACAATCTCGCCGTCAGCGTCGACGACAGCTACAGTGATGAAAGACAGATCGTATCCGTCTGCCGTGATCTTGGTGCGATCGGCAGTAACCTAAAAAGAACATCATGTTAGCCATTACTATTCGCCGCGGCTCAATGAGTGAACGTCTCGCGGAGTCTTACGTTTAGAGCCGCCGCATCTCCGACGGTCTTCTTGTAATCAGTAGCCCATTCCTCTCCATCCTTATAAGCTACCGCACGCAGATCGCCAGGCTGGTATGTGACGTCATCCCAACGGAAGCGGTAGGTGAAGTCCTCCCTCTGCTTGCGGCCAACCGACTCGCCATTTACGAAAAGTTCGACCTCGTCGCCCGAGGAGAAAACGTGAACGGGAGTGGTCTCGCCCACGCGGTCAGGCCAAGTCCAGTGCGGTAGGATATGGGCCATGGCGAAATCGGGTCGCCAGCGGGCTTGGTACAGGTAGAATCGGTCCTTCTTGAACCCGGCCATATCGACAATACCAAAGTACGAGCTGCGGGAAGAGTCGTAAGGTGTGGGCTCGCCGATGTAGTCAAAGCCGGTCCACACAAACTCTCCGGCCACGTAGGGGTACCGGTCCTGCATCTCAAATACCTTATCCGGGCTGGTGCCCCAGCCAGGCGAATAGAGTTCGTAGGCGCTGACATACGAGTTCTCCGCGTCACCGCCGGCATCGTCGATAATGGCGCAATTGTCTGGTGTCACGGGGAAGATGTACGTGCCGCGCGAGCTTAGCACAGACGACGACTCGCTGCTCCAAATCATCTTACTGGGCTGATCGTTGTGGAAGTACGGAAAGGATGAGAAGTTGGACGTGCCGTATCCCTCACCCTGGTAGTTGAGACCCTCGAGGGCTAGTTCATTGGCGATGCCGCTGTTGCTGGCGGCCGAGTTCATCGCTGCCGTGACAGGTCGCGTGTCGTCTTCCTCCCCGGCAATGTCACGCAGCTCTATCGCCGTAGCTGTGCCCTCATCGTCTCCTTGCTCCGGGATCTCGTTGCCGATGCCCCAGGCCACAACGGACGGGTGGTTGCGGTCACGTCGGATAAAGTTCCGCAGATCCGGCTCGCGCCAGTCACCAAAGATGAGGTGGAAGTCGTTGCTCGTCTTGGCTTTGTTCCACGCGTCAAAGAGCTCGTCGTACACGATGAAGCCAAGCCGGTCAGCGAGCTCGAGCCACTCGGGCGCCGGCGGGTTGTGAGAAGTTCGCAGTCCATTGACACCCATCTCCTGCAGGATCTGTTGTTGCCGCTCTGCAGCGCGGTAGTTGAACGCCGCGCCGAGGGAGCCGAGGTCATGATGGTTGCACGTTCCCTGTACGTACACGTGCTGGCCATTGATAAGTAGGCCCTGATCCGCATCGTACGTCACCGACCGGATGCCGAACTGCGTCTCGTATGTGTCGATCGTGGAATCGCCCGAGCTTACCGTCGTAACGGCGATGTACAGGTTGGGCTTCTGTCCCGGAGGTGGGCCCCATAGCTGCGGCGAGTCTACTGTGGCAGAGCCTTCGACGGATTGGAACTCGCCTCCTGCAACCGTTACATCCTGGGACTCGAACGTGGCTACGGCGTCTGATCCGGGCTTTCCAGTCTCGGAATCAATTGCGTAGATGGATGTCTCGACCGAGACATCCTGTGATTCTTCGCCCTTATTCTCTACCTCAACCACCAGGTTGACGGTTGCAGAATCCTCCGATACTTCGGGCGTCGTGATGTACGTGCCGTACTGGCGCACATGTACCGGGCTCACTTTGACGAGCCAGACGTTGCGGTAGATACCGGCGCCAGGGTACCAACGGGAAGAGTCGAGTGCGTTGTCGACTCGGACGGCCAGTATATTGTCTCCCTCTTGCGCGTATGGCGTCAGATCGAGGCGGAACGAATTGTACCCGTAGGGCCAGCCACCAACTAGATTACCGTTTAGCCAGATCGCAGAATACGACTGGGCTCCGTCGATATCTAGGAATAGAGTCTTCTCCAGGTCTTCTGCCTCGAAACTTAATGTCTTTCGGTACCATCCCACTCCGTTCGAGGGCAGTCGGCCCATGCCGCCGCTAATACCGGGGGCATTGAATGGTCCCTTGATGGCCCAGTCATGAGGTAGGTTGACGTCCTCCCATTCGCCGTCATCGAAATCAGCCTGGACGAATTCCACGTCTGATCCGGGGGCCGGGTCCGAGGGCCGCTGATGTTTGTCGCCATTGATAAAGTCATTGGCCGAGGGCAGAATCCAGTCCTTTAGTGTATCATAGGAGAGCGAGTCTGGGTTATCCTCGAAGCGTGAGAATTTCCAGCCGGGGTTGATATCGGTACGCTCGCGTGGGGAATCCGCCGCTGCCTTTCTTATATCCTTTTGGACACCTTGAACGGCGCGGGCTTTTGCCGTCTGTGGGAGGAGGGCCAGTAACAGGCCCAAGGCGATGAACGCCCAGACGCGATACCGTGAATGGAACAAGCTCGCCATCTTGATGTGGTGAGACTATTCTCGTCTTTTGCCAAAGCGACAGCGCATGGGAGGCTGATCAGACCTTTTATATATACTCCATTTCCTAGACCCCTGCGGGTATGATTCGTGCCCTCGCCTCGCCTTCCCCATAGGCGGGGAAAGCAGGATTTCAGAGTACTGCGATGCTTCCAGAGGCTCACAAAGAATTGAACAGGCAGGGTTCCCCTCTCCGTTATGCATCGTGACTATAGCTGTGGAATGAAGCGGGTTGAGGGTGCATGCAAGTCTGGGGAATCCCCGTTGTTGACATCACCTTTTTCGGCCCTTCACTTCTCGTTCTACTGCTCCTTTTAGTCATCACTCCGGCGGCATGTCTGGGCATTTTTCTGATGTGGTGTTGTGCTTTGATTGGGGTCTGGGGTCTGGGGTATGACGCCACCCCTGTACGGAAGGGATCTTCCGGCCTGCGACTGCCGAAGCCACACCAACAGCATTGAGCTTGATTGCCGCTGATAGGTTACAGTGGAAGGGGCAAGAGGCCATACCGAAAATGAGGGGAGCGCATACCAAGAGAAGCCGCAATAGAACTACATGGTGTGTTCGTACCTGCTTCTTTGACCGTTCCTCCCGCTTACTTACTTGGTAGGTGGGTTGAGTCCCGACCACATATTAATATCAGTGTGGTTTTTCCACCTATGGTCCACAAACGTTGGAGAAACTGCTTCTTCGATAGATTGCTTGCAGCACGCGATCTGCACCACCGACACTCGTAAATCGATGCTCAGTCGAAGGAGCATGCACAGGCTTGATAAACGCGTATGAGAGGTGCGCATAGGGCTATGGGCGTATATCATTTCCTCGCTGAGGACTGATGTAAGTCCCTTTTCGTCAACATAGTAGAAATGTATTGCGCCTTTAATTAAGGCTTTCCCAGTAAGAGGTGGGAATTCAAATGCGGGTTATTTGTAGACCCTGAGTTTGACCCTTCGTGTTTGCGCGTGGCAAAAGCGTCCACATTGAGTTCCTGGAAGAACTTTATGCCTATGGCGCTGACACGGCAGTTCGAGGGATGCATCATGAAGATTCATGATGTTGTCGCACATTCCAGGTATTCGACGAAGCCGACGCGAGAGATGAGCACTAGGTTAGGTATTTTTGGCTTTTTCCCCCCGGTGTCGACGCACTATTCAGCGTTCTGTTGCTGAAAGCGAAGGGAACTTCTTGAATATGCAAGGCCCACCACCGCCTTCTCATAAACTACTCGTGTTGACTAGAAGGGCATGTATTGGCTATAGAATGAATAAAGGCACAGTCCCCTGCCTTGAGATACTACCCTTGACTTGGCGGGTAGTTAGGTTCAAAGGGAGGTGGTCAAACCTCCACGTCGGTTCACCTGTCGTTCTACGCCTCGGACGACAATTTCTTAGAGTATATCTCTCATCTAACCTTAGGTGATTCCTCAGGTATTCTTCGCATCGAGCTATTCTCCATCGCCGACGACTGGCAATGCACCCTCCCCCATAACCATCGCCTTCAATATGCGTCAACTCAATTTATCCATCCTTAAAACTCTCCAACCTCCTCCTCTGCCTTCCATCCCTGTCAAAATTGCCCTCGTCTAACCAACGTTCCATCGCCTTCTTCACACCCTCCCATTCCTCATCGACGATACTAAACCAAGCCGTATCCCTACTCCGCCCCTTGACAATCATATGCTGTCTAAAGGTTCCCTCATACTTGAACCCCAACCTCAATGCAGCTCTCCAACTCCGCCCATTTAGCGCATTACACTTCCATTCATAACGCCTGTATCCCAGATCCTCGAAGGCGTGTTTCGCCATAAGATACATGGCCTCTGTCGCCGCCGGTGTCTTCGCCAGCGCGGGCGAATACATAACACTGCCGACTTCAGCGGTTCTATGGTTTGTATCGAACCGGATGTAACTGGCGCAGCCAACCACGTTATCTGCCCCGTCGGCCGTCTTAGGCTGGGCCGTGGGGATGAACGCATATGTGATCATCTCCTGACTAGCGATCTGCGCTTCGTAGACAGCTCGAAAGGATGATAGCTCGTGGAATGGGCCACTAAGCATGTAATCCCACAGAGCAGCGTTTTCGTCGCCGGATACGTAAGAGTAGAAAGGTTCGATGTGCTCCGGAGTCATGCCTACCACTGTGACATATCGACCTGTCAGCTTCGTCTCGCGTGATGGGCGAAGCGCCGGGCCTCCTTGGACAATGGCACCAAGCGGGTTTCTCGTTGCAGATGCCATTGCAAGCTGTCTGTGTGATTCAAAGTTTGGGGAAATTACTTTGGGGACCAATTTTTATAGATTTTGAATCTTGACGATCGATTTGAAAGGGGTGAGCCGAACGGGACCAAGATACGATGAAAGCGAGACGGCCCCGTTTCGGAGCTGCGCTAGACTTTAGTGAGTCACGGCGGTATGCTCAATAAGCGAATCCGTCAGCATCGTGTGAAGTCAATTCTATGCACGTATAATGCGGAATAGTAAATGATACATTCCCATGATCTACCCAAGTCATCGACAGGCTTATCTAGTAAGTTAAATTTCGGGTTTCAGACAATCTTACCGCCTTTGAACATTGTACCAAGTCATTCAGTCCTTATCGAAATATTACCTCTACCAATATGTGTGCTGGGCATCCTTTTAGCCTCCGATTCGATTTTCGGATGGTCCGAACCCCCTGCCGAAGCGACCACTCTCACGGCCCGGTCAGGTACCTTATTCCTCCTAAAGATAGGGTGCAACTAGAGTGGTGTAAAGCCTCAAGATGACATCAAGCGGGACGTAGGACTCACGAAGGAAATTCGCCCATAGCAGCTTATGATAGAAGGGGCAATGCAGCTCCATTATCTAATACTACTGGCGCAAGAACCATGATGATTTAATTGAACGTGTAAGTGCAGGTGCGCGTAACTGGAATGACCACGTGCATGCTTTAAATCCATATATAAGGAAGGCATGCAGGCCATGATGGTTACCCCTTTCCCTAAGAACTGCAGTGACTAAGGTAGTTTACGTAAAGAGGTAAAAAGCTCCTTCCTTTACTTGGAACAACTTAGAATATGGATGATAGCTATCGAGTCATATACCAATACTAAATTCCTCAACGCTCTTTAGTCTTGACAGGCAGGTACTTGCTATACGATGCGGCTGCCCCTGCCAAAACATCGCTTGATCTTGTCCTCTCTTTCCTAACAAAAGCCGAGACTAGGTACCCAAGAAAATCCAAGGGTTAGCGGTACGTAGGACTGTGAGTCTGTAAAAGGTTGTCTGACCTGCCGTCAACATTACCCAAACCCCGCCACTCCCCTAGCTTAAGTTTGTAGAGGCAGGAACAATGGTAAAATGAAGGTAGAACGCCTGAAACTCGGATACCTTATATGACACGTTGCTTCCTTATACTGCGCATCAGACAAAAGAGGGCGTAATACGGCTTCCAAGTGAATATATCAAGTCATGCAAGAGCCACCCTCTCTATTAACAAAGTAAAGGTTAGAAGTAGAGTAAACTTTGCACTCAACTGGAATCACATTACTTCTCTCTTTCATAAATATTATTTTCCACTTTCTATTAAACCCACCACTTCTGCTTTTGCATGGCCCAGAACAGCGCTCAGTGCACCATCACCTATACCCGCTGGTCATATGCACTCACTACTTGTTTACCTATTCATTTTTTTAAAAAAAAGAAGCGCTGGTTTACACTTGCCCTGACCTGGCCATAGCCTATGACAAGTTTACAAGAACTCTTCGACATTGCTCCAATACCGGTTACGTCCCCGGCCCCAATCCCCTTTGTGCCCCTACAGTAATAAACAAGTACCTCACCCAATGTCACAGCCGGCCCAGTCCTCCATCCACGGACAATGGACAACAGAAGGTGATAGGTTACTTCTCAAAGGCCATTATGAGGGTTGAACTTCGTTATGGTGTTCCTAGAATGTTACGTCAGTGATACTGGCGTGCCTGTTGGAATGACGTACTCGCTCTTGTCAGCCAAGACCGGAATCTTGGAAGGTGATCTTAGATCAGAGCCTTGCTAAAGGTTACACGTGGGCTACGGCTACTGATGCCGTAGCAGAGTCCGAGAAATCATCACCCCCGATTGAAGATCTCCCCGGCGCAAGATGGGCATTTGGACGCATTTCACCCCTACTACATGTATGAAAGCTAAGCCACGACCAGTCCCGGAGGACTCTCCGCCCCTATACTTCCTGTTTTGCGTCCAGGTAAGTGAACACAATCTCATGCTCCCACGCGGGCAGATTTTTGCTCTCTATCTTCTTCAAGATATGCTATAGCGTTGCCTTAGCACACACAACTAAGCGTACCTTAGCATCACAGAGACGGAGCGCAACGCGCAAAAGTTGGAAACGGAATAAAATGCAACGAATTTCATGCGGGGCGGGCGCCGCGAGTCTAGGCCAAGACAGTAGATGGCTTGCCCGTGACTAATGGGACAAACTACCCGTCACCGTGGAGGCGCTATTTCAGGTGGTGGTTATGGACTTTCTAGAAGCATTTCTCGCCAATCCATTATCCGATAGCCAACTCCGCCTTATCAACTGTTTCACCTATTGTATGGAGTAAGTCCCGGATGCCTATTACCCAAAATGCCTCGCCGGCCAATGGCAATGACGATCATGAGACTCCGATATGCTAACCTATGCCCACGACAGATGAAGTAGCTGCAGCCTGCAGGATATCGTCCAACTTCCATTTGATCACTTCTAAATACCTAGACCGTCACAGCGAAATTACTATGGGCGACGGCAAATTGATATTGACCAATGACCTCCAGTTCATTCGTACGCACTTCCGGGACTGCCTTATCTACATAGCCTGTAAGGAGGTGGACGACTGTTATATTCAATATGCCGACCATGCTACCGGCTCCAATCCTCTAGTTGCCGCATGCTCTTCTTGCGTCTAGAACACGCAACTACGTCGCTGCAACCATTATCACTGCGTGGATCGTACCAGCGAGGATGACGACACTACCTACAAACACAACAGCATCGAGAAAGAAACAGCGCGTAAAAGGAAAGCCAACAAGGCTGTCGATGTTTATAGCGGTGTAAGGTGTAAGACAGAACGCTCATATATACCTTATATTCTAGATTTAGTACTTAGTTAGTTATTTGTTCTAATATTTATACCATGATTATCCGATATGAATATGTGAATATTTGATAATATACACCCTGCGTTATCATGATGGCTTAAGCGTTTATTCCGGAAGCAAGAAACACAATTATATCTTGTTTATTTCACTTATGTAACATGATCCCAAATAACAAGTGGCATCTATAACTAAGGCAGGGCACTGACTCGACGTTTCCGTCTGAGCTATCCGATGGACAGATAATACTGGATAGCAACTCAACCGCTTGGTCTGAATGAAGATTTGGTGATGCACATACTCGTCGTTAGGCTTGATTGAGTACTCGTACGTGAAGACTGGAGGGAGGTACTTGAAGGGTTGGAGATGTGCAATTAATAATGCACTAAGCCCAGCCAGAAAAGCTTGTTTTCTATAGGCGGGCCCGGGCACGAGCCCGGGACAGACGCGGGGGTCTAGACTCTATAGTGTGGTTGTACACTTTGTATAGGAGGAGGAGTACCGGTACTTGTTAGCTAATAGTAAAGCTAAGAACCAAGTTGTATTTTGCACCATCATTATCATATACGTCGTAATGTCGTCATACGTATAGGTTGATTTTATTATTATTTTGGTACATTTAGAGATGGAAGCCTCCTCGTTTAAGACGGGAATATGTTTGATACTTTACAATCGCCTTAATCTATGTCAGTTACTAACTAGAACTCCTACACCAAACCACATCCCAACCTCTATGTGGTTTTGAAGTAAAGCCAGCATCTAGAAAGACTCAACAGACGGCTCGAGGGAAACCCAAGATGCCTCTAGCTCGCCATGTGAGTGTAAGAAGACTAATAGATGGGATATAATGTAGCTAACGAGTGATTATAGATTGATCCGGAGGATCTCATCAAAACGCTTCGCCATGTTAATCTGAATAATGGCGGTGATCAGCGTGCCGACTTGTCCGAGTCGGACAAGCAGCTCCGAAAGTCGATGACTACTTCTCATCTCACGCCTTATGGCACAAAGTATGCCAGTAAGACTGAGGTGCCGAAGTATCAACTGCCACAGGAGGGAGCACCGGCCGATGCTGTTTATCAAATCGTTCGGGATGAATTGGATCTTGATGGGAAGCCTAATTTGAATCTTGCTAGGTACGATTCTCATACCTACCTCTTCACAACTTTTATGAGCCCTGAAGGAAAAGGCTATACTAATAGCTGATAGCTTCGTTGGCACTTACATGGAACCGAATGCTATGCAGCTCATGACAGAAAACTGTAAGGGAATTATTAACACCGCTTGTCAAGCGTACGAGTACCTACCTTACTCACTAACATTACGTGTCACAAGTAACGAAAAACTTAGCCGACAACGATGAATACCCGGCCATGATGGCGATCCACGAACGCTGCATCAGCATCCTAGCTAATCTGTGGGGTGCCGGAAAGGACGAAAAGGCAGTAGGAACAGCCACTACCGGATCATCAGAAGCCATCCATCTAGGCGGTCTCGCAATGAAACGTCGATGGCAGGAACATCGTCGAGCGAAAGGCCTGGATACCTCGCGACCCAACATCATCATGGGAGCTAATGCGCAAGTGGCCCTGGAGAAGTTTGCGAGATATTTTGAAGTCGAGGCACGCATTCTGCCCGTGTCAGAGAAGAGTAAATACAGATTAGATCCCGATCTTGTGAGAGAGAACATTGACGAGAATACTATCGGGGTTTTCGTCATCTTGGGAAGTACTTATACAGGTCATTACGAGCCGGTCGAAGAGATTCACGATATCTTGGATGAGTATGAGAGAAAGACAGGGGTTGGTATTCCGATCCATGTCGATGCGGCATCGGGAGGCTTCGTTGCCCCTTTTACTCATGCCGGAGCAGGCGGGACCAAATGGTATGTGTTATACTTTTCTTATCCTCATTTTCCCGACATAAAACAAAACACTCACTCACCCTGAATTGAATTTTGTCCATAGGAACTTTGAACTCCCCCGCGTCAAATCCATCAACGTATCCGGCCACAAATACGGCCTCGTATCCGCCGGTCTCGGATGGATAGTATGGCGGGACGAATCCTACTTACCCGAACATCTCATCTTCGAACTGCATTACCTAGGCGGCACGGAAAAGTCCTTTGCCCTTAACTTTTCCCGTCCGGGCGCACACGTCATCGTGCAATACTACAACCTCATCCACCTGGGCTTTTCCGGATATCGAGAAATCATGGAAAACTGTCTCACCAACGCTCGTCTGCTATCTAAGAGTTTGGAGGCGACGACTTGGTATACATGCGTTTCGGAAATCCATAAACCCAGTCCCAAACTCAAACTCAAACAACCAAATCCCAAAGAAGAAGAAGAAGAAGAAGAAGAAGAAGAAGAAACATCAGAAAAATACATAGCCGGCCTCCCCGTAGTCTCGTTCCGCTTCTCCGACACATTCAGACAAGATTTCCCCCACATCAAACAAGAATCCGTCTCGTTGCTCCTCCGCGCCCGTCAATGGATCATACCCAACTACGCACTCCCCCCGCACGAGAACAAGACGGAGATTTTACGGGTTGTCATACGCGAGAGCATGAGTTTGGATTTATTGGATCGGTTGATTTCGGATATCGTTTCCGTGACGGAGAATTTGATGGTCCAGAGTAGTAATAATAATGATGATGATGAAAGGGAAAGAAGTAGTGATGGTTTGTCGACATCTCTTCTTCTTCTTCAACATAGGGATGTTGGATCTGCCGGGTCGCAACAGGATTCGAAACAGAAGACTGCCAAGGGGGATGTTATTCGTCGGTTGGAGGAGGGGATTCATAGGAGTGTTTGTTAGGATGGGATTGTTGTTATGGAAAACACTGGTCCGAGAACCTCTCGGGGGGAACATCATCATGTTTCATCTTTGCCGGTTCGTGGTCGAAAATGTAACATGTTTAGATACTCGAAACCGACCACCTACTTTCTCTTCTTCCAGTACCCCTAGTAGATACCTTACGTAAATCATACAAATATATGTAATGATGAAAAGAAAAGGCCACCACAAACCCATCCAAGCTTATGACTACCTACCTAACCTACCTAATTAATTACTGCCTCCCCAACCCCGAAGGAGAAGTCGTCCCCCCAACGACAACAGGAGGTTTCCTCCTCAGCGTAGAACTACTCCCCCAAGTCCCCGCCGATTTCCTCAATCGACTACCCAAACTAATCCTAGCCGCCGACAACGGTTGTTGTTGTTGTTGATGTTGATGATGTTGATGATGATGATGATGATGACTAATCTCCTTATTATTCTCAACATTTTCCCAACCCCCATCATCTTCTCTCTGTGGTTTAAACTTGCCCAACCTCAAAGCCCCCATCATGGCAGCGATAGTTTCAATCTGCCCATTCATAGCCTCCCTCACACAATCACATTCGTCCCCGGCCGGACATTCCGATTCCTCGGCCTCATGCCATTCCCCGAGACAATTATCGTGGATCGTACAACCGCAGGCTAAACAGGGGGGGTACAGAGCATCGATTGGTTCTCTACAGAAGACGCAGAGCATTTGTTTCTGCGTGCGTTTACATCGTTCGCAGGTGCCTACTCCGCCGCCGACGGTTGCGTGGCTCTCGGAAGAACGGATGGGGTCGAGGTGGATTTCGTGGACGCGGCAGATTCCCCGGATGTCGATTCCTCGGCTTGATTGGACTAGGGCTTGGAGTTGTTCTTTTTTGCCGACGGCTATGGGGTAGTGTTGTTGTTGTTGTTGTTGTTGTTGTTGCTGCTGGACATTTTGGGAAATGGCGGTTATGTTGTTGTTGTTGTTGTTGTTGTTGTTGTTACTATCAATGGTGTTGCTTTGGTATGAGCTGTAGAAACCTTCTGTTCCGGCACTGCCGAATAATAAGGAATGAGCGGTCGAGGGGTTGTCCATTAATACGTTGAATTTTAAAACTTCTAGACGGGCAAGGGGTAGGTTCCACATTTGTAACATCTCGGCGTAGGCACAGCGGTAGCTTGTCCAGAGGGAATTCCGGGAGGGCTCGAGGAATGGGACGGCTAACCATCCGTCGTCGTCAAAGATGCTTTGATCTTCTACTTGGGCAGAAATACCATAACATACCAAGGTCGAGTTATCTTCCCGACGGTATTCGTCGTCGGACATGGAGTTGCGAGCTGTCATGGATGGTTCCGAAACGGGACCTATCGTAGTTGATCCGCCCCATGTGATGTTGGATGGTGTGAGATTGTTGAGAAATGTCTCGGCTGGACTGACACGTTTACGAGTGGGTGGAGAGGTAGAAGCCGCGCTGGCAAAAGGTCTCTGGATGCTGGCTAGACCTGAAGAAAAGGCAGTGTTGGCTCGACGAAGTAGCCTGTTTTCCGGCGATGTCGAGAGACTCTGGGTCGGGTCTGTTTCCGGATGTTCTCCTCTTGGGGTCCTACTTGGTGGGGTGTCACCACAAGAGTATGATGTCGACTCGGGTTCGCCAGGCCAAAACTCGTCCGATCCGTAGGACCCGACAATATGAAGGGGCGTATGTAGAGTCTTGGGTGTAGACAAGGCCGAATTCGCCTGGCTCTTGTAGTTCAAGTTTGTCTGATTAGAATGCCACAACGACGCGTCTACGGGGAAATAGTCGAGAGAAAAGGACGGGGCCTTCATCGGTAGTGGCGTTTCTGGCTGGGCAAGTTGGGACTCGGCATAAGCGATGCTATCCTCGGCCGTCGATTCACTGAAGATACACGAAAGCATGGCAAGCATCTGCACATCCCCGAGCTGTTCAAAGTATTCGAACAGTTCACGTATAAGGCCTGTAGCCAGAGGATGGTGGCCCCATTTGACTCGTCCTGTAAGGGTATTGTTGTCCAACAGGCCTCCAGAATTCGGCTTATCCCCACTGAAACGCGCAATGGCATCTTTGGCGATGACGAGGATCGTGTCTCGTTGTTTCTCGTGCTCCAAAAGTTCGAGTGGGATGTCTCTGCGTAGAAGCAGGCCAGCATATCGCCACACATCGACCAAGTCATGCCGGCCGTATTTCTCAGCAACATAAGCATTGTGTTCACACACATCCGGCCCATCGCCAAAGATGGAATATTCAGAAGCCAGTTCCCGCTTAGAAGGTAGGTCGTCTGCCAGATTATATATCGACACCACGTTCTTCGGTCTGGCTGCACGACGTCTGCTAGCTGCGGTACCAGTTCCCGTCCCGACTCCGGTGCCGCCACCACTAGAATGGACAGAGTATGTGCCACTCAGAGCCTTTCTAAACCGCCGTCCAGGCAGATACCACATGTTGATTTTATTCAGATACGTCGTTTCCGAATCGCTCGAGCTCGAAGAAGAAGCCTCAGAAGCATCCGAGTCGGAATGGTCTTCCGTCATCGAGTCATCGTTCAACGTCCTGTGTCGTGGAGGAGTGGAATCCTGTTGGAGACGACCGAATCCGGAAAACGTCGGCTCATCCCGAGCCCGTTCTCGAAAGCCATCGGTAGGGGTGAAGAGAGTCCGAATCTTGTCTTCCTTGGTGCGGAAGAAACAGACGAGTCGGCCGTCGTTGGAAAATCGGGCACCGCATGTACGCGGGTTTGGCGGGATCGTAGGCCGGTAAATCGGCCCCAACGTAGCGTCGAGCTCTGTACTAGCACTTAGCTCTTGAGACATGGTCATGATGGCCGATCCACCAGGCGGAATATCGTTCTCTTCATCCTCGCTAGAGCTGTCGTCCTCTATCCCGTCAAAGTCGTCGTCCAGGTCCCGCACATTCTTGAAGAAGGTGTCACTACTAGAGAGATCGATCTCTCCTAGCAAATAACTAAATGCCACGTCGAGACAGTTTTGATGTTTCTTTGAAAACTGCTGGGCCAACTGGTTCACCTCTTCGTCAAGTCGCTTGTGTACCTTGTCCGCCATCAGTGCCGTTTTCTCGATGACGAATTTCGGTGCTCTAGCTTTCGGATATCTTGCGGGGACATCAACTCTGACTTTGATGTAGATGGTATCCCCATCCGCGCCCCAGGGTCCCTTCAGAGATGCCCTCAACGTGAGAGATTCCATATCGACATTATCCCATTGGACATTGGGTAGTTGTTGGTTGACACGCAATATCTCCTCTTGTAATGTCTCTGGCTCGCCCCAACGTTCATTGTGAAAGCTCGGGCCAAACATGGTAGAGTCCTTTGAGTCTTTCCTCTGAGGGGTTGAAATCACCGATGCCTTTCTCTTGTTCAGAGTGATTCCTCTCATCCAGCCAAGCTGGTCATGATGACGATCGTTGCCTTTCGCCGCCGCCGGCTGTACCTTCATCGAGTGGCCCTTCCAGCCCGTGACCCTCTTAGGCCTCGGCGTATGAGCCGACATTGTCTGCATGCCCAAAGTCAAGGCACTACGCATGTAATGACCTCCGCCACTCCCCGGACGTGGGTCGCTCATACTTGCCGCCCTCCTCTCTCTAGCCGAATGGTCGTCTATGGCCCGGTACGTCTTGTATGCCGCTCCCTTTCGGGTGATGGGAATATTGAGAGCCTCGCCACCCTTGACGTGGCCCACCGATTGGAGGATCTTAGGTTCGGCCTTGTGTAGACGAAGCTGGTTATCCTCGCCCCACGACACCAACTGGAACTCTCGGTTGTCGGTTCCGTCAGCAACCCCTCCGCGTGTTCTCCAAAGGAATTCTTTCACTTTGTGGTTGCCATGGCCGGGAAAGACGGTGACAGGATCGACAATCTCGTTTTCGTTTGCATTGCGACCTAAATCATAGAGGTAGAGATTACCAGGATCGGTCTGTGGCATAGCCAGTAGCCCCCATCCGAAAGGAGTATGCCGAGCACGCCATACGGGGAATTCCGTCTTGATGACACTCGCTGGCTCGTCCGAGGCGGCATAATCCCATATCTTGATGCTCTTGTCCAAGGAACAAGTAGCCACCTTGGTGGCCTCTGTACGATTCCAATCCACGCCATAGATCTTGGAGGTGTGAGCGCTTATGGATTTCAGAGGTACGGACGGGTTCCTTTCATCCCAAATGTGTAACCATCGGTCATGGGACGAGGCGAGAATGAAGGGGTCCTGACGGTTGTACTTGACCTGTGTTGCACCTGCGAACCAGTCACAAAAGGTCAGAACGGGTTGTTTCGGTTTCCGTAGATCCCAAGTGTGCACGTAGCCATCGACGGCACAGGTCGCAAGAATATCCGGGTGATGAGCAGAAAAGTTGACATCTGTAATAGCCCTGCTGTGTCCCTGTAACGAATGTTCGATCGCGCCACTGGCCGAGTCCTCCCTAAGGCTCAGGTTCCAGACTAGGCAACGATGATTCGCTGTAGAAGCCACCCAATAATCTCTCGCCGCGAAAGGAGACCACTGGACATCGACGACCAACCAAGGCAAGCCGTGAGTGCTGAGCCTTCGTGGTGGGCTGAAAGGGGAGTCGAGGTCGATGATGGCAAGCCCCTCAGGTCTGTTTGTCGATTTTTGGTCAGCATAACATCTTTCTTGGTATGATTTATGATCCAATCCTTACGAGGCCAATGCTACATCGCGACCACTAGGCGATATGGTGGCTGAGCCTACCAGGCCGTCCACATGGATAGTTACGTCCGCATCGAAAGTCTCGCTATCATAGGCAGACTTGAGAGTTTTACTCCTCTTCGATACGTCCAGGGGATAATCAAAAGTAGAAGGCATATTTCTAAACAGGCTTCGTCTCTCACATGGCGCCCATGGCCTCACCACCACCCAGTTGAGCTAGTAAAAGGTGGCACTGGAAATTGATTCATCACAAGTCTTGATTATACAGGCCTGATCTTGAACTAGTGAGGGGTGAAGGAAATGAAGTCGGCAAGGCTTGGATGAAAAGTTTATTGTGCTAGGTATGGTGAATGGCAAAGGGTATATATAAACAATCAACGCTTTTGTCTAATGAGAGTTGAAGCTTGTTATGAGTTCATCCTCCAAAGTTGAGGATATGCTGAAGTCCCACATCACGGACCGTCGGTGGGTCTTTTTGTAGTCTAACTATTTCAAGCCCCTTGCTCCAACGCCCATAGAACGCCACACGCCATGCATTCTGTGGCGCGGCGCCTACCCTGAAGCGACACTTTTATTACCTGGTAAGTTGTAAGTTGTAACAGCTCAGTCTAACTGACTTGAACATCACAAGATTATAGTGTTGAAGTGGAGAGTATGATATTTGTTACACGCGACATCATATTAATGTAGGCTTCATCTGAACATATAGATAGATCTATCTGGTTAGTGACTATATGATATGGCCTTAGGTTATTCAGACACCTCAGATTTACCAACCAAAAAAGGTCCAACCTATTCCCTGTCTCTGTACTCTCGCGCCTGATTTCATACGCACCTCCAGATGAAGCTTGCTACTAACTATGCCCTCTTGCCCTATTTACAGGACAGCATAAGATAGGAGTCAGCCTACTCGTTCTAATTTGCAACAATACCTAGGAACGGACAGTTCAGCTGACAACAGCTAAACAACAAGGCAACCCTACTAATACTTTGTAAAAGTAGTTCTAGATAGCAGCGGACAAAGGGAAGAACAATGCCAGATGTAAGACAAATATCTGTGCGCTTGTCATTTCAAAAGCCAACTTCAAAGCATAGGTAGGAACCAGCTGAATGACTTCAACATGTCACACGCAGTTACCTGAGAACTGTCTGTCGACATGTGAACAATTGCCTACAAGGGCCTCTTATTCCACTTGCCTCAGATAGGGAATAAAGAGTGTTGCGCAAATGCAAGGAGGGGCAGAATCAGCCCCACGTTCTAGGTACCAGCCCACCTTTACCTTCATATCCTTGTTGAGCAAGAGCGAATCTCTTGAAGATATGACAACATACTTCCATGTTTTGGCAAGCGGAAAGATTATAGAAGTCACTGCGTTTAGTATTGTGTTTATTGAGTGGCTCTTTTCTTCTAGTAAAAAGGCTGTCAAATGTAGGTAAGTTGCTGGGTTAAGAAGTACCTTAACCTGCATGTATATATGGGGGGAAAGAAGTACCCCTCATTTGATTTGAATGCTTGATTGCGCCCCGGATACAAGCTGCAACAGGAACTCACGAGGCAAAGGTTCGTCATAAGGAAATGACTATTAATTGGTAAGTACTTATGTACTCTAGTATGTATCTAAAAGATTCTTGGCATTACTTTTCTACCTTGAAGTTCTTAAAACACCAGACAACCTTGCGAGCAGCCTTCCAGACTAATCTTGTCATTCTCTTCTGACTTTCAACCCTCGCATACCATTTACTTGTAGTGCTTCGCCCTATCTGCATGCCCAAGGTAGATCGTTAAAAGGAAAAAGTGGTCTACCGAGATATTTAGTTCCTACAAGGATACCTGCGAACAACTTGGGACGATACCCCATTCTCAAACAATTGCTAGCACGTCCATTCTTTACCCCGGAATCAGAGAAACAGCTCTACGCAACCATCCTTTACAGAGTGAATAGCATACCGGGAGATTAAAAATGGCCTTGCCAAAGCGGATAATTAAAGAGACGGAACGTCTCATGACCGAGCCGTACGATACACTATCCCCCCCCCCCCCGGCCTTTCCTTTCCTCTCTTCTCTTCTCGACAGCGCAGAAGAAAAATAAGCAGTTCTAACTCTTTTTGCTTAGGGTTCCGGGTATCAGCGCAGTCCCCCACGAGGACAACCTTCGCTATTTCGATGTCGAGATCCACGGCCCCTCGGGCTCACCGTATGAGGGTAAGTCAAGTACCTGAAGCCGCGGGGTTACAATCCACCTTCCCACCGACCGATCATATTCCAAGAACACAAATTTTTGATTAACAATTGAACAAAAGGCGGCATTTTCAAGCTCGAGCTGTTCCTTACAGAAGACTACCCCATGGTACCGCCCAAGATCCGGTTCCTGACCAAAATCTACCATCCCAACGTGGATAAGCTTGGCCGTATCTGTCTAGATGTTTTGAAGAGTAAGGCTACCACCCCATTGTTTCCCCCCTCCTGTAATCTAATCTTACAACTTCAACTTCATAGACAACTGGTCGCCCGCATTGCAAATCCGCACGATCCTCCTCTCGATCCAGGCCCTACTGGGCGCCCCCAACCCGGACGACCCTCTCGCGGCCGACGTAGCTAAGAGCTGGAAAGAAGACGAGAACAAGGCCATCGCCACAGCCAGGGAATGGACAAAGCTCCATGCCATGCCCGCTCCCAAATAGAAAAATGGCAGTGTCCCCATACTTCTCCCGTCTCCCACGGACGTAAAACAGGAGCAGAGCTATTGCGATCGATTAAGACAAGATTTTCGAAATGCTGCTCTATTTGAATTTGAGCAAGCAGAGTTCCTTTCACATTCTCAAGAAGGAGGGGAGCAGAGTGATTACGACCCATCAAGGGAAGATTTTCGAAATTCTTCTCTAATTGACCAAGAGAAGTTCCCTCCTCATTCTCAGCAAGAACAATAAATCCCCTAAACCGAACTTGGGAGCTATGGTACACCCGGGAAGGACAAAGGATAAGAGAGGAGTTTGTTTGTTTTAAGTTGGAGTTTTAGATAGCATCAATACTCAACAGCGGGCAATGGAGGATGACAGCGAGAAAGATACGGAAAAAAAATAAAAACAATAAAATATTTTACATGGATGGTGCTGGGTGTTTGGTTGGTGGGTAGGTAGGGCGGCTTTTTGCTTTTCTTTTCTTCTATCTTTCATGAATTGAAATAAATCTTTTACATCTTTCTGTCTCCTCCCTGTAGAAGCCTTGTGTTGAGAGAGGTAGATGGCCAGAAGAACTTTTCCCTTTCTAGATTCTGTACCGATAATGAAATTCTATCTTGTCTCTGTTCCAGTAACAAAAGAAAGATGTTGTGGTATGCTTGCCGGTTTTCTGGTCGCCATGTTGTAGACTAGGGTTTCAAATACGTTGTAAAATCAGATATGCACACATAGGTAACGTAAGGACATCGAGGTAGTACATTGGGTATTGACATGTTGTTGTGTGTATATACCACCAGCAAATAGTAATGGTGGGACGTCCAGAGCCGTGATTCTTCACTTCATGGACCATGATACTACACAAACGTATATACATATATAGAACTTCCCAATAAACAACCTAACCTACCCCCTATAAACTATATATACCTAAAAAAACTACGTCTCGCCAAAGATAAACACACCCTTTCCAGCCCTAAACCCACCCAACGTCCCCTGCACAGCCTGTCTCAACGTATCCTCCTCGGTCTCCCAATTCCAAGGGACGTCCACGACGGGAGTATCGCGAAACTTTCCCTGACGCATGAGATCGAGGACCTCATTAACAGTCTGCTGCTTCGCGTTCCTGTCCCCGTCGGCCCAACGGCTTAACCAGAAGCCGACGAAGCGGATATCCTTGAAGATCAACAGACCGGTGGGTAAAGCGACGGGCTGGCGCGACATGCCGCCGTAGGTGACCATTGTCCCGCCGACGGATAGTGATCTGGCCATGTTCTGGGCGGATTTGCCGCCCACGCAATTAAGTCCCAGGCGGACGCCGCCGGCGGAAGCCGTCCATTCGGATAACTTGTCGCGGAAATCGCGCGCCGAGGAGAACTCGTCTTCCGTGAGGACGTGGGTGGCGCCTAGATCTGTCAATTCGTCGCGGAGCGATCGCGTCTCTTCGGGGGTCGCGCGGGCCCGGATGATGTTTATGCTCTTGTATCCCCATAATCGGGCGAGTTGGATGGCGGCGCGGCCGACGCCGCTGTTGGCGCCGTTCTGGATGAACCAGTCGCCCTCGCGGAGGGCGGGCCGGGCGTAGTCGCGGAGCATGCGGTAGGCGGAACAGGGGTTCACGCTTACGGTGCCGGCTTGTCGGATGTCGAGGCCGCGTTTATCGATGGGGAGGACGTCGTCTATCCCCGCGACGGCGTGGGTGCGCCATGTGCCGAAGCCGGTGCGGGCGGGGATCACCCAGTCGCCTTTTTTGAGGTTGGTGGTGCTGGAGGAGGATGATGATGATGGTGGGGTGGAGACGATTTCGAAGACGGCTTCGTTGCCGGGTATGACGGAGGGGTTCGAGGTTCCGATTAAGGGGCTGAATTTGGGTTTGACGCCGTAGGTTCCCTGGATCGTGTTCACGTCTGCTGGGTTGATGGATGCTGCTAGTGTGCGTAGGAGGATGGATGATGAGGGGATGCTGGGGGATATCGAGTGTGAGTGTAACCTGTTTTTTGGTAGTCAGTCATTCATTGCGTTGACATGAAAGTTGTCGTGGTAAAAAAAAAAAAAAAAAAAAAAAAAAGGTTTCATGTAAGGTAGGTAGGAAGATGTGGTCAAGGACGGGAAGAAAGGAAGAAGGAAAAAACCCACTTCAAGACATCTGCAGGCTCGCCGTATTCGCTAAACACGAGGGCCTTTGCCTGGGTATATCCGTACGGGCCGGACTTCCACCGCACGGATGTCGATGGGCCGAAAGGGGTCGGTCCGTTATGCCATTTCACTGCCGAGGATGGCCGGAGCGTTGTCCGGAGGACAGGATGGCCGGCTCGAACGGTCGCCATGGTGTGTGTGGAAGTGAAAACAATTGAGATTTTTCGAAATTATTCCCAATTATTTTTTCTTTACACCTCCTACGGTATGCCTTCTGTTGTCTTTTCGAAAAGACGTTGTTGACAGAAAAGATGTAGGCAAAAAGCTGAAACCTGTAGCTTCATGCAAAATCCCAAAGCTACCTTACCCGACAGCTACCGGAAATAATGACGTTAAGTCGTGGATCCCAACCCCACCATAAACCCCGTCGTCTGAATTGACGCCAATTATTGGCTACAAGGTACATACTCGTAATTCCCCAAGACTTCAAACTAACCTAGGTAATACCTAGACGCGCCTCGTCCAAGACAAATACACGTGGGCAAATATAGGTAGTTAACGATCAAGTTTTAAAATATCTAATATTGTGTTTCGCTTGCTATAGGTTTGTCTCGACTTTCGTAACCTAGCGAGAGGCATTGTGCAATCTACTTTACCAATCTACATGATTAAAAGTACCCGGCAGATGCTTAGGTAATATATCGATGTAGCCACATGTCGGTAGATGAACTGCAGTAGGGTAGGATGCAACGTCCATACATTAGGTACTTGTATATTATGATAGGATTGGAACAGGTATCTGTTGTATGGCCAATCGCACACAATTCCCAAAATTCATTTATAAGGTTCCTACCATCCTCGCTGGGACCGTGGTTGCTTCAGATCTGGGTTCGAATCGAATATGCACATGATATCAGAGGAAGATGGGGAAAAGAGCTGAATGACACGCTTGATTTGTTTTCATAGGTTAGAGGAATTCAACAAGGTTTCCCCGATTGTAATATGGTTAAATAAGACAAAAACTGGCGGTATACCTCGCTCCATATGTGTGTGTGTTCCTTTGCTATCATATCCCATAAGCAACATGGCCATAGATACCGACAAGGCAATCCAACAAAATTGTATACCCCCGCGGTCCCATCTGCTCGGTCTTTTCATTCTTCTCTGCAATACTCGGTCATGTATGCGGACAACGTCACCCCGAATCTGCCTTGGACGCCCAACTCTCTTACAGCTGTAGTCACCATCTGAGACGCGAGAACGAAGTAAGACAATGTACATCTCAGGCGACAGGGTTGAGAATACACACGCCAGCAATGGTCCCCCCTTTTGAATCCAAAATTGGCCATCATCTTGATACACACTGGTAGAAGCTGCTTTTTGCGCAAGCTTGACCCAAATAATAACGATAAAATTAGTAAAATGCGGATAAAAAACAAGAAAAATGACAAGAAAATGCGACGCAGTAAGTCGATGAACAAGCTTATAAGATAAGCTGGGTATCTTTTTTTTTCTTCCTCCTTCCTCTTCTTGTGGAAGTGGAATCGGTCGTTCCCAAAGAAGAATCGCCAGGGATTCGGTAACGACAGCTTGCCAGTGGGTATCCGAGCCGTAGCATTGCTAGGCCGGACCCAAAGCTTTCTTCCCTAGCCGTATCGGATGGATGGCATTAAGTGACGGGCGATGAGCGGCATGTTCGGCTTTGACACCCTTTAAAAATCCCTTCCGATGCTTTTGAAGAGATCGTCGCCAATTTTTGTGTCGACCTTGGTTTCCAACGCGCTAAGTTCGGGGATCATCGGGGGTGGAGGGCCAGCCGGTTTGGTGCTGACCTCCTCGAAACGAATGCTTGGAGCCTTGTTATTGTTGTTATTGTGTTCAAGGGCAGCATTGTCGTGGGCCCGTAGTCTCCGGAACCAACCACTACTCCGTTTGGCCTTTTTCTCGTCGGCTAAAAGACTGGCGGTGCGGCTCGGGGGCCTAGAATAGAGATGGCCGGTAGTAGGTCCTTGATCATCGTAAGCATGGTTCAGAAGTGTTTTGCTAATCAGACGACGGATGCTCCCACGACTCGACGGTACCGGCGATAAGGGCACCTCCTCTGCCGAGCGTTTGAGGGCGATATTCGTGTGGATCGTCATGTCTGGTTTCCCGGGGGTAGTACCATTAGCTGTGCCATTTGCTTCCTTGGGCTTTGTCTCTTCCGGCTTCGGCTTGGGCTTCTCCTCTGTCTGCTCTGGCGCGTCCTCCTTCGCCGGGGTCTTTATTTGGGGCAGCGGTTGCTCTTGTTTGGGCGACGGCGGCGGTGGTGGAATATCAGTCCCCTCGGTCAATGAGCCGAACTTCAGGTCCAGGGCCGGCAGTTCGAATCGCTTTATAGGGGTTGTTTGCGTAGCAGCTACGCCATTTTTGGAGGTCTTCGCTGGCATGGCGGGAACTACTGGGGATAAAAAAGCGGAACGACGTGTCTGGTTTGCTGGTCGCGAATGCGTGTTCAAGCCTTTTGCTTTGGAATCTAGATACACGGGGCGGGACGAGTCAGTTCGAAGATCGATGGGCTTAGAAAGCACCCTGGATTTAGTGTGGAGAATGACAAGGGAGAATCCACGTTAACGGACCGTGGCGCTAAACTTGGAGCAGTTCTAGGGCAAGAACAGAGCAAAGAGGTTTACGGTCTGGAATTGTGACCGCTTTCTTGTTTTCCTCTCCTCTTCCTCCGAATCAACTGCAATGGGTGTTTTACCCTTGAATCGATGTGGGACTGAGATATGTTGATGACAGGTTGATCCGTTGATCCTAACGGGGTAACCGGATAGGTAGGATGGAGACGAAGATGAATATGGAGATGTCAATATGGATGGGAATGGAGATAGGTTTGGATATGGTAGACTAAGAAAATTAGACAACGCGGGTGACACTGTGTATGATGACAAAGCTCACGATTAACAGGAATTGCCTAACCTAGTATTTTCCTAGCAAACGACGACAATGTTTTAATACAACAAGACAAGAAAGTTTGAAGAACGCGGGCTGGTTAAAAAAAAAAAAAAAGTAAAAGGAGCCCTACCCTTCCTTACCCTCAAAGTACCTCCGTATATGCAGTCAGGTACATATAACACACGTACTAGTGGTGACAGTAGTGGCGCGCTTGGTTGGTTTCGGGCGTAAGAGACCCAAAGGAGAAATGCTGGATCAAGGGTCCAGGTACCTGAATCTGACAAGGAAGGTACCTACATACGAGAGGATCCCAGACCACCATACACCTGTATCTCTGTGTGGCTGGCACTTTTGCCCGCCTCACCGGCAGTGGTTTAGGTTACCGTATCTCTTCACATACGAGTACCGAGACGCAATACAATGTAGCAAGCAGTCTGACATTTTACATCTCTGGATTCTTCCACTTTCCCATTGCGTCGGTAAAGTTTGTTTCCAAGACACACCTCTCTTTATCTGGCAAAGAAGATATATCCACGTACTTGCTACTTGTAAACCAGACTGCTATCTATCCCAGACAACACAAAACGTTGTGTACCTATAGCCATGGGTTTTACGCGTAGTACACGTAGACGTGTACAACAACGTAAACAAGCCAAAAGTTCGTTGTCACTACACAAAAGGGCAAGAATATGATATTATATGCGTAGACTTTTAGGCAACCATTTTATGATTTTTGGCGATTTGGCGTTTGTCAGTTTGTCAGTTTGATTTCCTCTATTGACCAAGATTAATAATAATAAAAAAAGAAGCCCAAAATAAAACAAGACAGGTGGCTGGCGGAGAAGGAACAACGGAAAAGAGCACGATACCATCGGAAGCTGGTGCATGCCAACAACAAAAACGACAAGCTTGAGCTTCCATTTGCAATGCCAGAGCCGCAGGTGAGCCCGTGAGGTGCGTGATCCGTTCTCCACATTCAAGTCCCCAAGGTGCAGCAGTGGTACCGTCGCTGTAATGTGATTGTAGCTAGACCAGATATAAATTGGACCACTTTTCGGCGTGGATACAACCCCGTGGAGGTAAGCTCGTTAGTCTAGTTTACTGCATGGCCTGTTCTGGAAGCCCTTTAATTGCAGTGTCTCCTCCACCCAAGGTGCCAAGCTAAATTCTTAAAAAAGGGTCCCAAGCTACATCTTGACGGGAAACTTGGCTACATGCACATATCTACGAGTAACCAACCGTCAACTTTATTTGTTTCCAGATGAGGCTCTTTTATAAACGTGGTAGAATACGTGAATAGTCAAAAGATGCAAATAACCACGCTCGCACAGCATCCATAAACCCGAAGTAGGTAAAAGGACGATTCTGAAGTACAACTCCCCAAAGTTTCTATCGAAAAGCCTGCACAAAATCATGGAGCCTATCAATCACAACAGGCATGATACCATTCAGCGAGTCCTCCATGATCCGATCTAGGTGCCTTATAGCTTCCTCCTCATTCAGTTCCAAATGGAAGCGTTCCTTGACTTTGAAAACTGCCTTGTCCGGTTCAGCCTTGATGTCAGGTATGTTGGCGTGCACCATGAGGCTAAACAGGTTCAATATCAAATTCGACGATTTCCGGAGCGCTGCAAATGCCAGGAAGCAGTATTGTTTAAACTGCAGGTATACCTCGCTCGGCGGGTTGGCTCCACCCATCGCATCCGCCATTTCTTTGCTAAGCTTCACCGCTGGTGCAAAAGGTTTGGGGTCGCGCCCGAGGATGAAGCCAAAGTCGGCGTGGAAGAAGTGCCCATCTGGCGCCAGTAAGAGGTTTTCTAGATGTCGGTCGCCAACGCCGAGGATATATGTTATAACACAGTAACCTGCGCAAGATTTCACAAACGTGTCCAACGTCTCCTTGCGGACGCCCATGTAAGCCCGTTCGTCAGGATTGTGTTGGCGCAGGTAGGCAAGCGCAGGGTTTGCATGAAACTTGGACGCAATGGCGGAAAAGGTCTGCGAGGGCACAAACTGAGACGCGCCAGCAGTTGTGCTTGTTGCCAGGATTTTGTATGGTGACAGTTTGAGATCGAGGTTCTCCTTTTGCAAAAGTTGATCCATGAGCGTGATAATCTGGATGACCAACTGGTCTTGTCGCAAGTCATCGCCCGTCTTGAAGATGATGGGGTATTTGCTGCCAGATATGGTCTTGAAAGTCACCATGATAGGCGATAGAGACGACTTGAAGACCCTGGTCTCCTCAGGAACGACGCCCGTGACCATGATCGACGGGTCCAACGGCATGGGAATAGGAGGGTCGATGGTCAAGATCTCGTTCTTTGCATCGGCCAGGAATCCCTTGGCTTTCTCGAGCTTTCGTGGGTATGAATCGCGAGACGCCTGGATATCACTCGATATTTTAGATAACACGGCGATAAGCTCGGCCTGTCTCCTGAGCGTAGCCCGTGTCTCCTTGCCTCCGGGCCGGCTTTCGAGCTCCTTCATAAAGTCGTACTGCACCTTGGCATAAATGGTACGCACCTCCTCGCTCTGGCTGCTGCTTTTGTCATCATACTCTACACCGAGGTACCAATAAAAGTAGTTGCCTAGCGTAAAGTTTTCGACTGCCCGTGAGATAAGAAAGTTTGCTAGAGAGGATGCGCGGATAGTAGCCTGGTCCGTGTCGGTGGATATGTGTTCGAACTTCAGCGCCTGGACAAGCTGTAACAGGTAAAGGAGGAGCTCGTCGTCGTCGGATTTCCTTAATCGGTCCACAGCATATGCCCTGACGGTTGGGTTGTCAAATGTCGGCCCCAGTAGCTCAAGTGCATCGTCCACATCGCATTCCGTCCACTTGGTAAGTACCTGAGTAGCTTGTCTGGCCTCGCTTTGGTCTTGCCAGTTCACGGATTTGACGAATTTGGTTAAAGCCCGCTTGTCCTTGGTAAGATGATATCTGAACTTCCATACCAAGTCCTTTTCTTCGGGGGATAATACATGGGTTGGAGAGTACGACATTATCATGTTCAACTCATCACGGACTTTGGCGTTTGGTTTCAGGTCCTTGTCTAATATGCCGTGGCGATGCTGACTTCTCACGAGACGCCTGTGTTTGCTCTCGGCTGGGTTATCTCTGGCGCCGACCTCGGGATCGTAGATCCTGATGATGCGTGGGCGGTCTCCAGGCCCATTAATTCCAGGCCCGTAGGAGAGTTCGGGGGGAGGCTTCGTCATGATATTCGACTGCGAAGCCGACATGTGTTGGTAAGACGAGATTGGAGGCGGCGGGTACTCATGATCGGAGAAGACCACAGGAAAATCAAACCTCGGGAGTTCGATGTTGAGAGTGAATTTGGACGGGCCGGGTCTGGGAGGCAGCGACCCCGTGGCGTCATCCTTTTGGTCGCTCTCGGATTCGCTGGCGCCGGCCGCCTGTCGTTGTGCCGATTTGATCGAGTTTCTAGCAGCTTTCAAACCACGTCGCTCCGTCCCGCGGAATACTAGTTGGTCAAGCCACTCGACACGGGGAATCTCGTTCATCTCATGTTTCTTAAACAGTTTCTCCATGCGCTCCAGCTCTTCAGCTTCCTTGTCAACAGCTGTCGACGACCCATCCCTTATGGAAACGCCCCCCTTGGCCTTCATCTCACTTGACGGAGTGGACGTGTTATCATTTCCATCTGCCTGTTTGTGTCGGTGGACGAAGCATTTCTGCCGTCCCTTCTGCAAGTGATTGTCTTGATCGAAGAGCGGGAACGTAGTGCCCCCAAAAGGGATCGCGTGTCCTTGAGCTTGGTCGCCGCCGGTAGGTGACAAATCCCATATCGTAATCGCGAGGTAAGAGTTGAGGGGCAGCGATTTATACGGTATCGGTAAGGTAAGCCATTCGTTCCATCTAGCCAAGTCAGCGGATTCGTGTCGGTAAGGCGACGGTTGGTGTACAAGACTGCTAGGTTACTCACCTCCTCTCGTTTCGAAAGGCTTTATAGGAAGTTTGAACCGGCACAACTAAAGGCTTTGAGCCGGCCCAAACTTGGACTGTGACATAGAGGTCGGAATGTGGGCTAAACAAAATGGTCCTCTACATCAGCGTCTCGCCCTTCCTTTTGGCACAGACAGACACACCTTGTATTAGAACCAATATGTCGCAGTTCCGGATGCTTCAAGAGAGTCGAGTATAGGTAGGGTGTCTCGTCGCCTTCCAAGTTTATTCTAGACAAGTCGCGACACTTAGTAATAGCCCTGATATGATGTTGAGGGAGCGTCAGACAACTTACATGCGAACGCTTACTGGATAATCCAGCGAGTCGGAGGTTCCAAACGAGAAGGGTTCCATTTTCGGCTGCAAGCCTTCTTCCGGTATCAACTCCAATCAGGACATGTTAGGGCTAGATGGATATGGACACAGCGACGCAACAGTTCTCGATAATCTATGCGTCATACGACGATTCCATCATCACAGGCACCTACGAGCACAGTAGACACTGCAGGTGGACAGCCACTAGAACTGGGATCTGTCGTAGGGGGGGCAGGTTAGGCTAGCTGCTTTATTAGCGCAATCCAGCGGGGCTAGTGCAAATGGTAGCTCTGGTGGGGTACATCAACACCAAGCTTATCAAGTTCTCTTATCATCCAGGCACTTACCCAACCGGGTTAAATAATATCAATTAACGCCAACCAAATAGCTGGGACGACGCGCTCTAGACTCGTAGAAGACAGACGCGTTGTAATACTCGAAATCGTATCCATTCTCATCGGCACTAACAGTTAGGGCAAAACTGAATCAATCACAAACCAGGAACCAAAGGACCTACCACCCTACTTTTCATCAATCTGATTTTTTCAAATTCCCTGGTATTCGGGAAAAAACAAACAAAACAAACAATGTCGTCGTCGTCAGCAGAAACCGCTTCCGAAAAGGAAGAGAGCCCCTCCCCCTCCGCATCTGCATCTGTATCCAACAACACCCTAGTGATGCGATCCAAGCGTAAGCGAACATTAACAAATGGCGCCGGACCATCCCAATCACGACTTCGCACCGAAGAACCCGAAGATGACGAAGAAGACGAGGAAGAAGAGGAGGAGGAATACGGAATAGAAGAAGACGACAACAACAACAACACCATCGGCTATGACCCCGACCAACCCCTCGACGAGCGTCGCCGAGTGCAACGAGGCTACCGGGAACTGATGCGCGGACTCCAAGAAAACACAGACGCTATATCGAATCCCCGATCCATGTTTCTCTACGACACGATAAAGCAAGCGAACCAATATCTAAACCAAGTCAAACAAACCGGCGAAGCCACTATTGATTCCAAAGTTCTAGTCTCGGCGGCAGAATTGTCCATGAAGAGAACAGCGAGATTGGCTAATGGGAATATAGCCCAGGGCGTCGACGTAGATGAGTTTGTGTCGAAATGTGTTCGATACATGAGAACGGGCGGAGGTATAGAAGAAGATGATGGACCAGGTCTGACGATGACGCAGCAGCGAAGACGTCAGCCGCGCAGAGCGGGGGGGAGAGGTTCGGATGATGAGGATTCGGAGGATGATGAGGGCGATATGATGAATTGGGAACATCTGGGACGATTCGCTTGTCTTCCCAATATTCGTCGACCGGCTACGCCGGGTTTTCTTCTCGGTCCGTTATCAGTGGAGAAAAAGGTTCGGAAAATCGTCAAGAGAAGCGCGCCGTTTAGAGCGGATGAGCTTCGCGAGACGAGACCCGAGGTTTTGAATGCGGCGGATGTGGAGAGGTCCGAGAAGAACGATCTCACTGCCATTTGCGCAAAAATTCTTCGTCGGCTGCAGGAGATTCAGGACGAGGCGCAGACGCAGGTAGAAGCCGCGTTTGACAAGTATGGAGACGAGGCGGCGAAGAAACTCATGATCAAGTACGGTCTGAGAGATACGGGTGGCATTGACTTGTTCAAGTTTGTCGTCAACCCGCATTCGTTCGGACAGACCGTGGAAAATATGTTCTATGTCAGTTTTCTTATAAGAGATGGGGCCGTGCTTGTCGAGTTTGACGAGTTTGACCTCCCATCATTGCGTACGTACCACACATACACAAGTTCATCTGCGTTTCTTTTCTGAATTCTAACATTTATTTTGCCTACTTAGAACCTACCGCGCCTCACGATCCTGATCCGAGTGCAGCCAAGACGGCCAAACAAAGACAACAAGCTGTTTTCTCCATCGACATGTTGATGTGGAAAGAGATTATAGATGCGTTCGATATCACCGAACCGATAATCGAGCATCGCAAAGAACATGTTCAGAAAGGTCCCGGAGCACGGAGCTGGTACAGTTAGACTGACTACCCAACTTGCTTATCATCGAAGTCTTCTTGAGTGGAAGGGATCAAAATTACCCTTGCTACAGTAATATTTGGGCTGTTCACAAGCGCTATACAATTACACCCTGTATGAATTATTTGTATCGGACTGTCCTCGGCACCCAGCTTAGATATGGCATGGCTCGACAAGAAAGTTAGTTGTCTGTCTGAAGACATTGTATGTGTAAGACATACCCTGAAAGAAGTCACCGAATCCTACCATGTCTTGGAGTTGAGGAACTACTATGCATGCCATGGTAATGTGACGAAACAAAGAGGCCTTCCCGGACGCAGAATGGGATCTGAAACCCCCTTTGTCACTCATTTTGGGACCAAATAACTTTGTAGCATCCCAAGTCTTCAGAAATGGCAGATATGCCGCAAGATTAGTCTCTCGAGTGCTATGCCGTGTTGCAATTGAATTGAATTGTGCGGGTATAGATCGTATCCGGTCCTTGTCTTCATCTTTCCATCCAATTATTCCCTTATAGCCGAAAATCAACAACCATGGAGGCTGGAGATGGCCCAAAAGACGTCGGGAGGGAGGAGACACCTCCCGGTGCCCAAATAGCCAAGGAATACGAAGAAGAGTCGACCCGCCTAGTGCAAGAGGGCAAACTCACACCCGAGTTCCAGCAGAAGACGCAAGCGCGCATCAACGACCTAATAACCCGACTCGATAGAGAAACCGGCGAAAGTGCGGCACAGACCGCCAGGGCCGATGCCATGGAAAAGGATAAAATGGAACATATCAAAAGGGCTGATATTCTGCAAGCGGAGCTCGAACAAAAGATGGAGAAGCTGGAGCGCGAGAAAAAGGAGGCGATGGAAGCGAAAAGGGAAGCAGAGATGAAATACAGGGTGATGGAAAAGGACAAGGAAGCGACTGAGCGTCTCGTGGAAGAAGGTAGAGAGAATATCATGGAGCAGAAAGCCGAAGTAGACCGTCTGACTCAGGAATTGGCGTTCGAGCGAAAGAATAGCGAAAACCTCGTCAAGAGTCTACAACGGGAAGAGAAGGCCCGCCTGGAAAACAAGATCCAGATGGAGGGGAACTTGAAAAGGGCGGCCGAGGATGCAGAGTCTTTTCGGGAAAAGTATGATGAAACCAAGAAAACGCTCGACGCAATAACGGCAAGACTGGATAAAGCCCAAAGGAAAGCGAAAGAGCAAGACGACGAAATAGAAGAACTCAACGACGAGATAAAAGTCAGAGACGAGAAGATCCACGCTCTGCAGATGAGGTGTGACTCTCCCCCACATACAGAATCTTCCGGACGGTCTATTCAGGACGAGTTGGACGCATTCGGGTCGGTCGACGACGACTCAGACGACGACGAACCACCCACGCCTGAGGAGAAGGCGAATCGCCGGAAATCCAGGGTCCTCTCAGACGTCGTAGACCCAGGAGAGTATCGGCGGAAATTGGATAGCGCAATCATAGAGCTCCAAGCAGAAAAGGACAAGTACAAACAACTAGAGACCAAGATCGAGTCAGACTACATTCCACTTCCGAAGCACAAGGAAGAAGTAGCCAACTATAAGTCAAAACTCGAATCCTACGAGACCCAGCTCGCCACCCACAGTCAACTCATCGAAGGTAAACAGAAAGAACTCAGGGACGTCATATCAGACAGGGATGAAAAGGTCACTAGCCACGCACGATCGATAGCAGACAAGGCGAGGGAGCTCGACACCCTCAAGGCCGACCGGGACAAGCTGCTGGCTGAGAAAGCAAAAGTAGAAAAGGACCATGCAGCGGCACTCAAGAAACTTCAAGGCCAAGTCGACGTGCTGCAGAAGGAGGTAGAATCACTGAAGAGCGACAAGACAGCCTCTGACAAGACACTGAAGAAGCTGCAGGATGAGCGGGACCAGTTGGTGGCCGGAAAAACAAAAGCAGAGAGCGACCACGCCGCAGTAGTCAAGGAACTGCAGGACCGTATTCGTGCACTGCAGAAGGAGATAACGCCGCTGACGAGCGACAAGACGGCCTACGACAAGGCTCTGAAGGAGCTGCAAGAAGAAGTTCGTAAAAGGGGCGAGGAGAACGATGCTTCGAGAAAGAAGGATGCCGACACGATCAAAGGTTTGGAGGATCAGCTTGTCGCCATGGAGGCCAAAAAAACGAAAGCAGAGAAAAACGCTACGGCTTGTGAAGCGGAACTGAAAGAGCTGCGGAGCAAATTAGCTGACAAGACAGACAAGGACGACAAGTCTAAAGGGGCTGAACAAGCAAAGATCCAAGAGCTGGAAAAGCAGAACGCCGAGCTGAAAGACCAGTTGAAGCGGCTAGACAAGGACAAGGAAAATGCCGAAAAGGTATTAAAAGCGCTTCAGGGCGAGGTAGCCAAGCAGAAGCTCGGGGATACCCAGGTCAGGAATAAGGATTCTGATAAGATACAGACTCTGGAGAGGCAGATCAAGGTACTAGAAGCCCAACGGAAACGATTAGAAGACGATATGACGGCATCAAAGGAGTCAAAGGACGAGGTCGCCAAGGAGAGCACCAAGGAGAGAGCCACAAGTGATATAGATGTGGCTAGGGCCCAAGAATTAGAAGAGCAAGTTCGCGTACTAGAGGGGCATAAAACTCGGCTGGAAAGCGAAAAGTCGACGTGCGAGGCCACATTGGAGCGGGTAAAGGCCGACACGGCCAAGGAGAAAAGCAAGGACGAGGAGTCGAAAAAGAAGGACGCAGCCAAGATCCGGGAACTGCAGGACAAGCAAAAGCACCTGGACCAGGACCTCAAGAAAGCCCAGGCCCGTATCAACCACCTACAAAACATCGAGCTAGAGTTGCGGACGACGGGGCGACTGACCAAGGCGGAGGCGTCCAAGAGAGGAGTCGCGAATGTGAGTAAAGCAGCTCAAATGGGGATTGCAATATCCTAGATGATTAGCAAGACCTCCGAAGTATCTAGCTAGCGACCACTTTATTGACTAGGTGTAGCAGAAGTCCGAAGACACGGCAGAATTCGAAGTCCAGCGCAAGCAGCTTGAGGACAAGATCGGGCACCTTGAGGCCTCCCTAGCGAGCCCAACAGTAGCGCAGCGACAAGAACCGAACCAGGCTCTGGCTGATGAAGTAGCCAATCTCAAAACCGAGCTCGACAAGTGTAAAGAAGAAAACAAGCAGCTAAAGAAAGAGGCACATGACCTCTTGATGGAACGAGCGGGCGAAGAAGCCGGTAGCCAAAACCAAGATGCCGAGCTAGACAAGGCAAACAAGGCACTAGAGGCCTCGCAAACGGAACGTAACCGCTTGGAGGTCGAGGTGGAATGTCTCCAGGCCCTTATAGACCGCAATGCGGAGCATGCTGCGAAGACCCAGGCGGCGCTATCTCAGCAGATTGCCGTTTTTGAAGAGTCGTTTCGGTCGATGCAACAGTTGATTCAGCGGGCAGAGGAGAAGGCAGCGAAGGGGGGCGAGGTGAACAGTGGACCCATCAACGCCGCCAGGGAGCAGAACAAGAAGCAGGGGAAGCTGATCGAGGACTTAACCTACCACCGGGACCTCTTGCAGGACATTGTGGACGCCTCTACCGCGACGCAACGCCCTGCCCGAGACCGTCGGATCGAGGCCGGCCCCAAGACGGGAGACACTAGCGCTGACGCCAGCCAGTTCGATTCCGCTATCCCGCACGCTCACGGAGGTTTGTGGCCTGGGCTCCGTAGATACCTGCGCTACACGGGTGGCATAGTCCTACGCACGGGGACACATGTAGGTGTGTTGAGCGTCTTCGTATCCGTGTTCATCGTGCTCATCGCCGCCATCATCGCCGAGGGCGCCCAGCACGCCGAGTGGCGTCGCGCCAACGCGCATGCCCGGGCGTTATGGATGGAGGTGGAAGAAGAGGGGACCTTCGTCTGTCTGAGCCCGCCTAAATTCGACTATTTCTGGCATTGCCTGTTCCTTATCCTCAGTGGCCGTTGGCCCTTTTAAGGCAGTTTAAAGTACTGGCTGAAGCTTTGCCCGCCAGGGAGGTGGTGACTAGACGTAGGGATGAGAAGAATGCAGCTGTTACGAGTGCATCGTAAGAACAAACCTTTACGGACCTTTCTATTTTGGGCCCACCCGGGGGTTCTTTTGCCCTACTGTAACGGTGATATTGGGTAGAGGCATCAATCTACTGCTGTTGGGTCTGGATGATACGGGCAGAAAGTGTCAGATTAGCTTTTGCTGTAGTTCCGACATTAACATTTTGCTTTCTCAAGGCAGGCGCTTGTTAAATGGAATATGAATATTTGATATTACCTAACCTAAGTGTAAGGACCATGCATCAGGAAGTAGGTAATCAAACTCGCATATGCCCCTTCCCGCTGCCTACTGCAATTTTGCAAACGACATGGTCCACTTCACGGTTTAACTTTCGGAGCTTAAAATAAAATCTCCGCTCAAGAGACAGTTCACAGTTCTGGAACGCCATATTGTATTTGTATTTCCCAAACTTCTCGTTTTGATTAGTTATTGACCGGGCCACAATCAATGTTGTTGTATTGTTATTGCGAGTTATCTATTTGTCGATACCCCAAGGAGTAGCGGAGCGGAAGGAGTGGAGTTGCGATGACAAAAAACATGTGCAGCCGGGATGTCGCAAACAGACCCTGAATTCCAAATACCTGCCTACCACGATGTAGCGTCCCATTCCGTCTCGGCAGGCAATTTGAAGTACCGACTCACGATATTTCTGTCAACTAAGTTTTGTCATCAGATTTTCTCTTTTTCTTTGCCGACATGATGCCATATGGCCACAAATGAGGTTAAAGATGAGAAAATGGCATATTCCTCTTAGTTTGATAATCAACAGGCCTTTCAATTCTGTTGCGAGAATCGCAGTCCAGTTGAATCAGTTGGAGAGAAGACACAGACATGGCAGACTGGCTAGGTACATACTAGTTATTGGATTTTTTACTCATGGTACCCACTTCTTACTAGTCTAATGCAACGGTTTGGTGACGGTTGTTTCCTCTTTGAGAATCGAGACTATAGTCTGTCCAATCAGATTTTCCACTTGTTTTGTAATCATGCATGATGTCATGAAACAGTCTTGCTCCCTTTCTCTCTAGTCTCGTCGTCCTCCATCTTGATGCAACCAGACCTGCGTTTCACTCTAATCAGGCTTACTGGACAGCTGGAGTACCTTTCTAGTAGTAACCACAACCTTGAAAGCCACGCAACACCTGCAAGCTTCTTGTATTGTCGTATGACCTCTTTTGACTGCACTATACGCGCTTACTAATTGATCGGCTATCTTGCAATTGGAGACAACTTGACAGGCAACAGATTGTTACCGTGTAATCTCCTCGACCCTGTAACCTGCAATAGTGGCCGTTACATCGCTGTCCTTGTGTATGTACGTTGCATGTCTTGGCTGTCCTTGCGAACATTCCAAATTTGACAAATCCTATTGCGGGCCAGTAGCACTTGTCAGCTCCCGCTTACAGCTAGTTACTGCATACAGACTGAAATTGAGACCTGGGATTGGGAGTCGATAGGGAAAAATTAAGGAGACTACCTAAGGTACCTACCTAATACTCGTACAGCAAGGAAGAGAAAAAGATAGGAGGACCAGGGTGGACTTCACTTGACAATGTCTAATCTCTCGGGTGGTATTTCATCATTGGCGCTTACCTCTAATAGGCCGAGGCATCTGGCCATCGCGTCGAAAACATTCATAAGCTGCACCTCCGCCGCCCCTCGACTCTCCCACCAACTGCCTCTATTGCGCGAAACGAAGACACAACACCATTCGACACTTACACCCAAGTTGCCGAAAGCTCATCGCTTCAGACCCGCGCTTCCTCACACCCAACAACGTACCTTTACCATGTCTGAGAAGCTCATCCCCAAGAACCCCTCGATGGTTCAGGTGATCCGACATGTCACCCCCAATGTCGTCACCGTCTCCGTACCCTTCTTGAGATTCGAAAAGATTCCCATCGGCGGCCGTGCTACCATCAGTAAGCTGATACCAGATTCCCCAATGACCGGCTCTGGTCTTTTACTAGTCTTCATTCACTAACAAGAGCACCTACAGTCAAGCTAACCTCCGGCTCCCTTGCCGTTTTCTCCCCTGTCGCCCTCACCGATGAGGTCAAAGCCAAGATCACCGAGCTCGGCGGCAACGTCGCCTACCTCATCGCCGGCGATCTAGAACATCACATCTTCCTTACGCAGTGGAAGGAGGCATACCCGAGCGCGAAGCTTGTTGGACCCAAGGGCCTACCGGAGAGACGGAAGACGATGAACGATCCCATGATCGGCAAGGAGGAATTCGATTTCCTGTACGATGAGAAGAACGCGCACTCGGCGGCCATCAGCGAAGAGTTCGCGGCCGACTTTGAGGTGGAGATGGTCGACGCCCACCCGAACAAGGAGATTGTGCTATTCTACAAGCCCGAAAAGGTGGTTATCGAGGCCGATCTGATGTTCAACCTACCGCCTACGGAACAGTACTCCAAGGTGCCCGAATCGGAGAAGAAGGGTGGCGGTCTGCTAAAGAAGATCTTCTACACGCTCAACAGCACGGCCGGTCCCGCCAAGGGCCACAAGCGCCTCTTGTGGTACGCCATCAGCAGCGGCGGCAAGAACCGTCCCGGCTTCAACGAGAGCGCCAAGCGCATTTACTCGTGGGACTTCAACACGCTGATCCCCTGCCACGGTGACACCATCGAGGGCACCGGTAAGGAGGTCTTTGGCAAGATCTTCGACTGGCATCTCAACGGCAAGAAATAAGCAGATTGCCGGCTATTCAACACGACTCTAGCGTCAAGTTGACCGTTGATATACGCTCATCCACGGCAAAGAAAGATGATTTCCTTTGGGTTCTGGTTTATAAGCTACTTCTTTCGATACCCCACATATGATACCAAAATGTAATTTGAAGGAAGCATAGAATGCATCAAGGGGAAAGGATAGGACAGGATAGGATATAACAGGATAGAATATTATGATTACTGGAGTTTGCATATTGACGGTATCTTACGACATGTGACTTTTTGTGTTGTTTTCTTTATAAACTGTGGCATCTGTCTGGTATTGGTTTACGAGCAAATGAAGAGAAGAGATACATGTAACGGCTCTTGAGTTAACTGTGAAATGATATTATTGCAGACGACTAACCTACCTTCAAAGTGTACACAAATCAAGGGCATGTCAGTCCGGAATATTATATGCTCAGGGGTTTATTCTTAGTATTGGAGCAACGCTGTTAATAGTTTATTATTCCGGGAATAATCACAGAATACCTACTCGTACTTATCCCGAGTTCACCTCCACTGATCCAAACTCGAGAAAACAACAGTAAGATTCACAATCAAATCTCACTCTCACACGGGCAACCCATCCCTCTTCAACCTCTCAACCGAATCATTATAGAATTTCTCCAACGAAGTCATATCCAACGTATGCGCCGGCGGCGGCGGCGCATTAAATTCCGGCACGACCCGTCTATGATCTTTCAGGATTTCGAGGATTGTCCCGTTACCGAAGTCCGGGTCTTGGCAGAGGTCGAGCATGGCTTCTGCTATGGTTTCCGGCTCGACTAGGAGTTCGGGCTTGCCTTGGACTAGGATTTTCTTGTCGCCTGTCCAGAGGGGGGTCTGGTGGAATGGTAAGTAAGAGGGGGAAAGTGGGGGAGGAGGAGGGAAGGGAAGGGGAAGGAGAGTAGGGGAAATAGGGACTTACATTTACGGGACCGGGTGCAACGGCGCTGATTCTGATGTTGAGGGTATCTCGTAATGAACCGAGGGATCTTACAAAGGCATGTACTAAGAATCAAAATGAAAGAATTTAATTAGTCAGCCGCCCATCCATCCATCTGTCACCAAAATATGAGAAGAAAAAGAAGAAAAGCTTACCACCAGCTTTACTAGCAAAATACAACGGATTACTCAACCCAGTCGTATGTCCAGCAATGCTACTAACCAACACCAGCGTCCCGGGGATTTTCTTCGTCGTCCAATGTCCAACAGCCAACTGACTCAGACGAATGGGATGAGTCAGATTGATTTCGAGCGATTTATACGACCCCGGTTCCCCATCTGCCGGATCCCGACTGGGCGAATCCGGGTTCGTGGCGGTGACGGGGGCATGCCAGAAGGCGGAGAAGGGGGGTTCGAATATCCCGGCTCCGGGGACGACTATGTCGACGCGGGAAAAGAGGTCGAGGGTTCGGGTGAAGAGGGAGGAGAGTTGAGGCCAGGATGTTACGTCTGTGCGGTGGTAGATTGCTGATGGGGTCTTGTTGTTGTCTTGTTCATGGGGGTATTGTTTGAGGAGATCCTCGGCTGCTGGGAGGAGGGATATGTCGCCTATTACGACGGAGCAGCCTTGGGAGAGGAGGAGTTTTGCAAAGGCGAGGTTTATGCCTGTTTGTTTGATAAGTTTGTCTTCTTTCTTCACTTCCCGTCGTGGAGTTGCTTACCTGAACCGGCACCGGTTACGATGGCTACTTTTCCTTTAACTGAGAGGGAAGACATCTTGTCATATGAAGTACGGTCCATGGAATAAGCCGTTAAATCTTGAGCTGGGACGGAAGAAAACAGGTAGTCGACAAGCTTTCATCTCATTTATATATATATATATAAAATCAGCAAAGCCGGATACATACCCTCGGTGGTCCCAGTCCCCATAACCCCCCCCCCCGCCCGCGCATGGTATTGCCGCCGCGTTTACATAACGGGCGGGGAATGCATGCTCTAGTTACACGGGACGGGGGCTTCTGTGGGGCCGAAGAGGATGATGGGAGGAACCGCCAAGGTCTAGGGATGGCGCTTTTGTCTGACACTCTTTGACGATTTTTCGAACTACGGCTTACACAAACTGGTGGATTATATGTACGGACAAGTGATTTATTCGCTCGCGTTTGATTTCATTCCTGCCGACTTACGTGTACTTGGATATTGCTAGGACCTGACTTTGAACCTAATGTACCTAGTCTACGATATATACGAACTTATCTGACCATGAATAGAGTGCACCATATTGGGTACAGTTTAGCGCTTATCTAATATGTGACAGACCAGCGGAAGAGGATGCTGGATTTACCTTATCTAATAACCGCGCAAGATGTTGCAAAATCATACGAGCAAACGCCCGCCTCGAACGATACGTGTATACCTCACATATTACAGGGAACCTCGAAGGGCGACTGACGGGTTACATGTACCTACTCGTACCTTTTTACTGTGGGGATGGTAGGTAATTACATGTATATGGCACTGGTCCCTACCCCACATTCCAAACCCACCTATCACTAGCACGTTCAGACGAAAAAGGGGATTTGGAGAGATTGTCCAATGAAACGGTCTGGATAGAGTACTCGACGTCACTGATAAGCTATGGCCCCGCAGACTTCACGGGTAGATCATCTGCAAGGCTGATAGGTAAGCGCGTAGCTAATTCTATACCCTTTTTTTGATCTTATCGACAGTTCAGTTCCCAAGGCTGAACTGAAATTCTAGGTTACTGAGGCTGTAACTATCCATATATACAAAACCTCGCATTTCGGCCTCTATCGACCTATTGCGGAGACACAATGATCTACGCGAATATCCGAACCAAACCTCCATAACATCCGCGTGCTGAAAGAATCCCCCAGAAAAAAAAGAATATGGCGACACCACACACAGTTCAAAAAGCCGTCTCGGCAACAACAACAACAACAACAACCCGCTTCATACCACGAACAACATTCCAACTCCCGGCGGGAGAAAAAAAGACATATTACCTAGGCCACCACGCCAAAGCCCTCCGTCTCATGAACGCCTCCCTCTCACGAATCGGCCTAATCATCGAATGCCGCGACAGTCGGGTCCCCCTCTCATCCACGAACCCCCTCTTTGAAACCCATCTCAAAGACCGCAAGCGCATAATAGTATTCACCAAATCCTCCCTCTGCGCAAACAAGAACCACAGCCATATACTTCGACAGGAGAGGATATTAAGAGAATACTACTCCAACGCACTATCGTCATCATCCCCGCAAATAAGAAAGACATCCGAGCAAGAAGAAGACGAATTCGAAGAACAGAAATTATCAGGCGACGCCTTGCGCGATAACATCGTCCTCTTCACAGACGATCGAGACCGTCGTTCCATCGTGCGATTACTGGACGAGATAAGAAAATGCGCCGTCGGCTACGATACGCTCCTCGGCCTGCGCGCCCTCGTAGTAGGCATGCCGAACGTGGGGAAATCCTCCCTCCTGAACGCGCTGCGGCGCGAGGGGATGAAGAGGGATTTATCCAAAGTCTCGAAAGCCGCCAAGACGGGCGGCCAACCGGGCGTGACGCGCAACGCCGGCACGCCCGTGCGCATCCTGCCTAGGCCGAACCCCGACGCCATGCCTTCGCCCGAGACGGATTACGGCGAGGGCGTGTTCGTGGTCGATACGCCCGGTGTCTTTATCCCGTATATCCAGGATCCGTTGACCATGCTCAAGCTCGCCATGGTTGGGTGTGTGGGCGAGAAAGTCGTCGATAAGGAGCTCATGGTCGATTATTTACTCTTCCACCTAAATCTGCGCGACCCGGCTATCTATAAACATCTCTCCCCGCCTACCAATGATATTGGGGAGTTCCTAGATAATGTCGGGAGACGGACGGGGAAACTCATGAAAGGCGGACAACCCAGTCATGAAGAGGCTTCTGCTTGGGTATTGCAGCAATGGCGTGTCGGACGTCTGGGGAGGTTTTGTTTAGATGATATCAGTCGCGAGGCCTTGGCTGCTCGGTCAAGTAATGTGGAGATGTCCGAGCCCGGACTAAGTATGTCGCAGGCGAAGAAGAGGGAGAAGGTCGAGAGGAAGGAGAGGATTGAGAAGAAAGTTGCGGCTAAGAAAGGGGGGGGACTTGGGTTGTAATTACTAACAAGCCAGGTTTGGGTCTCTGGCAATATTTATGAATGGGTATTCTCTATTTAGCGGTGGCTAGCTGGAGGAGCAACTGTATTGTACGTATATACTGGTTATGTTCTGGCGCATAGAGTGGCATCTTCGGACTATATTCCTAAATTTGGTCATGGTAAACCGGGCCGTTTTTAGAAAAACATGTATATTATCAATATGGGTATATCAGCGTATACTTTTTGTTGTTCAAATAGTTCGGATTTTGGTTATCATGCCATACTTATCACGTATAATTCCCAAATCCATTATAGATACCTCGTAATAAATACAAAACCCGGTCGTCGTAGCTTTGCATTTGTTCGTAACCTTCCCCATTGCTACCCAGTCCCCTTTTGACAACACAGGCGTTCCACCCTTAGTACCTAGGTCTAAAGATATGGTAAAGAGATACTATAAAATGATAGAGAATGTCCAGAAAAAATATGTAGAGCGACGTACATGACCTCTCGAAAAATATGAAAAATATGAAAGCCGATCAGTAGGTATGTATCCGAGAGCAAGTTTCGTCAAGTGTAATACACCGCCGACTTTTGTTCCAGGGCGCCATAACGCCGAGCAAATTGCGAAAAAGCTAGACTGGCATGGTACCAGCAAGCCCGATCCGACTCCTCCCCCGAGACTCCGTAAACAAACAGAAATTGTGTCAAGTCGCTGGTTCAACTTTGCTTATTGGACGAATTCTTGTTGCCACTTCAGCAAATCGCGCGTGAGAACATCCATCATCTCAACACAACTCAAGTCTTTGAACACTGCTGTTGGATCTGTTAACCCGAGCATAGTTAGGTCATGGGCGGTTGGGGTCTCGAGGCGCCCTTGCCCCCCTTCTCCGTTGATCTTGGGCGTCGAACGGGAACCATCGTCGGTACCAGTTTGGCTCGGCGTGGATCCCGTTTCAGCAGACGAGTCGCCCGCCAGCTCCACTTGTTTACGCGTGATGAATTCGAGGATACCGTTGACCCGTCTCTTCATGTCGCTCATGGTTACTCTGGAACTCATACCACCCTTGCCTTTTCCGTGCTTGGCAGTGCCTTCATGGGCTGTCTTGGGGTTGCTTGTGCCCCCTTCCTCGTTGCGGGAGGCGTCACGGGGCATATTTCTAGCAGGCGAATCTTCGTGATCGTTATCACGGTCTTTTGTATATTGGTTCCTTCCCTTCTTCCTTGATTGGGCTGTCTTCTTCTTCGTTGTTATCGTAGCAGGTGTTGTCGTTGATGTCGTAGCAGGTGTTGTTGTTGTTGTTGTTGTCGTCGCCGCCGCCGCCGTCGTCGTTGTCGTGACTGGCGCAGCAGAAACGGGTGGGGTTTCTGCGGGAGGTTGCACTGCGGTCGCAGGCCGTTCGGAAGGCTGGACTGATTCTGTACTTCGATTGGCAGCAGAGCGGGTGGCTAGCGGGAGCTCCTCGGATGGGTCTGATTCTGCGACTGATGAGCCGGAAAAGAAAAGTCTTTGGGTTCCGGGGCAACTTACCATCGGCGCGACGGCGCTCAGCTCTACCTTTGCGCTTGCTAGCAGCCTCTGCCCGTTTTCGTTCTTGTTCTTCCCGACGCTCTTCTCGTTCGGCTCGTTCACGTTGGGTACGGACGGCATTGCGTGACCTCTTGGAGGATCCGTTGCGAAGACCCAGCTCGTCATCCGACTCGTCTAACGTGGTGGAGCTGGGCTTCTCTGGAACTGGCGACGGGGACTTGGAGTTGGTGCGTTGTCGTTTCACGCTCTCCACCTTTCTGCAGGACAGTCAGCTCATCCTTGGCCTATCACTCTATGGGTCATGAGGTCTTTGCGCACTCCTCGCTCTCTTCTCGGCCTCTTTTGGGGCGTCTGTTGGCCACATCGGCGTCTTCTGAAACGGTTTCTTCTTTGCTGGCTTCGATAGCCCGACGAAGTTGCTCTTCTTCATCGTAGGCGGCATCTCGACTGTTCATCGTCGACCGGCGTTTGGAGGCGCTTTGGGCGGCCGCCGAGGCGCGGGAGGGTTTGCCACTACCGCTCTTGGGCGACCGGGCATCTTCTTTGGTTGCCGATGTTGCTCGCGACGCATTCGGGGAAGGTCGGTGAATGGGTAAGAAAATAGAGTACTTTTGTCTAGACAGTAGCAAGTCAATTTCAACACGTCCGCCATAGTCCCCAATCGACGAGACGGGAAGAATTGGGGAATGTCCGTGTGACTTACCCGTTACTGGCAGTATATATTTTGTGGAGGTCCTTACGGCACTGTTCGCAAAAATATTCCACGTCGTCAGGATTCGACTCTTCGGTAGTGAAGCCGACGCAAGCGCCGTGCTGCCATGTGTTGCAAATCTCGCATTGTACAAAGAACCCAGCTAGGTCGTCAGTAATCTCAATCGCAAAGATCCGGTCGTGGTCAATTGCATCCTTGACGCCATGTTTGGAGTCTTCGTCAAAGGGTGGAGGCCCTGGGTATTCGTCGTGGCCACAGATACAGCGCACCGACTCATCGTCCTCCTGGATCTCGTCGTTTGCGGCCGCCATGTCGGTAGATTCTGGCTTGGAATGTTTCTCGCGGTCGTCGTCTTTGCCCCGCATGCTGCGACGACGGTGGACCGTGTCTTCGGTTGTGGTGGTAGAATCTTCGGGCGGCTCAGACGAGAGCGACCCACTGCCCGTGGATTTTTGGGGCGAGCCGGTCTTTGTGAAGGCCCGCGTGGTTCTTTCGACACGTCCGGAGGAACTCGATGCAGTCGAGGAGACTTGCGATTGAGATTGGGTGATCCGCGCGCGAGAGGACCGTCTAGTGGGAGAGTTGCCGGCCATTGCTCGGGAGATCAGGAAAGACAAGTCGAGAAGGAGAGGACGAGGAGGGGTTGGAGGACGCGACGGAGACCAATAGCGCCGGTCTGGATTGAGTGGTACGTTTGAGTCAAGAACCTGTTATGGCCTTGATTGGGGATGGTCTAGGTAGGCTATAGGTAAGGGAATTCGTCGGCAAGGGAACCTCTTTGCTCGAGTCAAGTTGCCGTCGAAGGGATGGAGGGTCGGCACTAGAGGCAGCTCTTAGTCTAGGCGATGCGACCTGGGAGAATCCTGCGGTTATAGGAAGCTAGGCGAAACAACACTCGACAATCGCCTGTTACTAGGAAAGCAGACCATGGCTGAACCTCATGGACAGTGGTGGGAAGTCGTCTCGGCTATTGGGTGACTGGGAGAGGTAGGGATACAAGGTAGAGGGGAATATAGGAAAAAGTTGCTGGTTGGCAAGCTCTTGCTCGCTGCTTGTCAGAGAGGAGTGTCACTTGCCGGTTGGAGACACAGCTCGCATTCAGCGCAACGTGCAAGCAGGCACGAGCGCTGGCACCACCACCGGCCACCATCGGCAGGTACTAAAAAATTATGAATCTAGTTAGGTTGGATTCAACCCCCCCTAGGCGGGTTACCTAGTACACCTCAGTAACCTAGGGGACAGAGTGACAGGTAACGACCTACCAACAGGTATGGTGAGATCTTCGCGGCAGGGGATTCAGCCAATCATTACCCCCAAATGGCCAGATCTCTTGGTCAAATGGGTCCAAGGACTTCCGGTCCGTCGAACACTTCAGAGAACTTGTTGTACCCAAACTGAGTGCAACCTGAGGCACGCCGCTTTTGGCCTCTACCCACGTAGTGCGCAAGGCACACTCATTCATAAATCGATTATGCATTCCGCATATTGACGTGTGTTCCAACCTTGATTCAACGTTGAAGGTGCTTGGGATGTAGGTATGATGATCGGTATGGGGTTTCAAGCAAGCCCAGTGGTATCTTTTACAATCATTACAAGGTTCCCACTAGGCAGTCTGGCTTACCACAGAACCGACCAGTGGATTTCCAAGCAAGCTTGCGAACTCCCCCTTGAGCGCGTCGAGCTGAAGTAACCAGGCACACCTGGCTGCCTTCAGAGTGCAGGTTCTTATCTTGGCGGCCGAATGACGCAAGTTATAAACCTCCTTGGAAATATGGATGGATCATGACAGCGCGGTTGGATCAAAAACCAGCGAATCCATCATGAAGCCTACCCTAGAAATCACATCGTGTGATTTCTAGCAGGCGGCAACTCAACTCTAAAAGCTTATAGACCCGGCTAGCCCAGATCAAACGGTCTGGCACTCCTAGGCTCTGAGACCCCCACGGTAGTCAACATTGGTAAGATGCTGTCCAAACTGCCTATATTCGGATAGATCCCTCTTCAAGCTCTATCAAAAGGCATTTCGAGCTCTTGAAGCATGAAGAGTGACTGTTCCCAGTTTTTGTTCCACGCCTCGAGTGGGCCACCTAACGATTAACATCCCAATTCACACGTGGATTTGGGCGGCGCTCGGTCATGTCCCTGATCGATACGATGAGTTTAAGCACCCACCTGGGACTCCGTGTCATATCCAGTAGACGTCCTGTCTGAAGCTGGATGGACCGTTATGGCTCCGCACAGCGGTTCCAGTAGGAAATCGATATGAGGCGAAATCGCATGCGGTACCGACATCAAAGTAGAAGAGGGGTTGATTTTCCCCTGGTTGGCGCGGTGCCTCTGGATATATGTTACGACGACCTGCTTGGCCTGCACAAGAGCAAAGAGGCACATCGACTTGAAGGACAAGCGAAAATGCTCTTATGCAAACTGGCGTGAGATTCCAAGAGATTTGTTCCCTGGGCAGTAGCAACACAATTAAAGTTATGGTTAACAAACTTTTTGGGTGACACCTACTAGGTTAAGGTCTTGTTTACCATTAGATTAGGTGAAGGGGATCTGTCTTCTTTGACGCATCTGAAATATAACAGTTGACAAAGTTGCCAGGATTAAGTGTTTAGATAAGCTGACTTTGCCATCGTATACGTATGCGGCCACGTTTAGTTCAACTACACCAGCTCTGCATAAGTAGGTGCTTTTCATAGCAATTTATTGCCATTTAAAGGCCCAACTAAATGCACGTTACTTAATCTGTCACGTCTGTGTTTCATGATTCATCGGACTTCCTGTCCTGCAGAAAGTATCAAGTTCAGGAACTTGCGGCTGGATAGCCACCAAAATGATCTGCAATGGAAATATTCCCACACGATCATATGGATATACTTGTAGTTCTAAGACGACATTTACTAGGTAGTCTGCAATTTATATTTACCATTGGCTACATTCTCAACCTAGTAAAGTAGTTATGAAAGCGTCGAAAGTAACCGTTGCTCAACCCCTCTTGGATAAGTTGGTGTGCCCCTCTATACCTCTAATACTACAAGGTATATTATTATTTTGTATTTGTAAGCCCATTTAGCATGATCAGGGTTCAATTCCCCAGGCCAAATAAAGTCACATAAGAAACTACATATGGTTAGTTAAACAAACATTACACGTACATCGCAATGTACTTGCATGAACGTAACGTTCAAAATTATGTACTGTCAGTTACATTTGGGTATATATAGTAGCCGCATTGTTTCAATAACACTCCCAGTTACGCAGGGGACAGGACAAGTGTTACCAAGTACGCAGTAGGGTTCAGCATACCCACCCATTCAAAAATTACCTAACTACCCAATGGGTAGTTAGGTACCTATATGTAATTCTTAGCACTAGATAGGTAATTCTAAAGGGGTTAGGTAATAGGTACCTAACTAAAAATAGCTAGCTAAAAGTTGGGTACTTAATAAAAAGTTGGGTACTTATTTAATTGCAATTAGGTACTTAATACAGAGTTAGGTACCTATTTAATTGCGATTAGGTACTTAACGCAGTATTAGGTACCTAACTAAAAATAGCTAGCTAGCAGTTAAGTATTTAAAACTATATTAGATACCTAATATAAAATTAAATAAAAAGTATAACTTATTAATTAAAAACAATTATAACTTAACTATATTATAAGTAATAATTAAAATTAAAACTTTTTTTTTAATATTTAATAAACTATTTTATAGTATAATAATTAGTTAAATAAAATAAATAAATAATTTTTAAAATATAGGTTTTAAAATTTTAAATAATTTTTATATAATATATAGCTTAATTAATAATACTATATATAGTTAAATAATTAATTAGTATAAGATTAGTATATTATATAATTACTTTTAAAAATTTATATATATTATATTTTATAATAAAAGTTTAAAATATAGTTAATTTTACTTAAATATATTTACTATTATTATTTAAATTTTAAAAACTATTTTATTAAAACATTTATATTATTAATAGTATATAGCTATATTAAGCTATAATATATATTATAAGTATATAAACTATTAGTTAAGCTAAGAATAAAAGTTTTATGTAGCTTTAAGTAGTTTATTTAGTTTTTTAAAAAAACAAAGCAATAAAATAAAAACGCGTAACTTGTTATAAAGTATATAAGCTAAAAGTAAAACGTTTAGGTTTTTGCTTAAACTATAATATATAAAGCTAAAAAGTAGTAAGTTGTTTGCGTTTTCTTTTTACTTTAGTACAAAAAACCTTTAGCTAAATATAGCACATATAACTTTTTTAACTGCTAATATACTAATTACGTAGCTTAAAATAAGTTAGTAGTAAGTACGCTTATTGCTTATACGCTGCATTATTTTGCGCTTATAAAAATTAATATAAAATTAGTATAATAATTTAAAAATAACTTATAATTATAGTATATAAAGTGCTTTAATATATATAGCTACTTTTAAAAATACTACTTTTTAGCACGTTATATTAAATAACGTAATACTAGCAAAGTGCTATAAAACTATTTAATTTTTTTCTTTTATTATTAAAACAAAAAAAGAAAATGTTTTAGCTTATAACTACAAAATAACCTTTTAATCGCTTTTTATAAAGTTATTATTTATATATATTAATATAACCTTTTTAATAATAGCTAATACTTAGTTAAAAGCATTTTACTAGTTTTTTATTTTTTTATAAAAAAACTTAAAATTGTTAATATAAAACCGCTTCTAAGTTTTATATACAATATATTTAAATTTTTAAAACTGTTAAAAATATACTAATTTTATACTAATTAAGCTTACTTAGTAATATATATGTATATAGTACTTAGTTAAATTTTAAATACAAAACTTGTGCAAACAAGCTAACTAGCAACTATATTATATAAGCTTTAATAATATATTATTAATAGTACTTGCTTATTTTATATGCTGCTATAGTTTAGTTAGCTTAAAGTAGTTAATAAAAAGTTGCTAAGTAATATTAGTATAGCTAAAACTAGTAGCAAATAATAAAATATACTAATATAACTTTTTACTAAATAAGGTTATATAGCGCTTTATGCTACGCTTTTATAGTAAAAGTAGTAACCTTGCTTAGCTTTAATATATAAGTACTAATAATTTATTAAATAAACTATTTTAGCTACTTAAATAGCTTATACTATTTAGTATTATTAAATATATTTTATATAAAATATATATTATATTTAGCTTTATAAAGCTTGCTTTTTTTAATAATATTGCTTAGCTTAATTTAAAATAGTTTACTACTACTTATATATACTTTAATAGCAAGCTTACTATTATAAACAATATAATAGGCTATATAGCTAAATAAAGTAAGTTATTATAATAAACAAAGGCGTTAAAGTTAGTACTTAATATTATATTACGTTATAACTTGCTTTAAATAAGCATTTTTAGTATAACTATTTAAATATTAGCAATAGTAAAACAATAAAAATTAAGTAAACATACTATAATACTTTTACTTTATTTATAATAGTACTTAATATTTGTTTTTAATTTTTTATAGTAATTGCTGCGTTGTCTTTTTTTTATTTATCTTGCTTATATTTAATTTACTAATATAGTTTTTGCTTAGCTTTTTTATACTTTTTTTAGCTAGCTAATAAAATAGTTACGTAATTATAAGCTTTAATAGTATTAAGGTTTTAAAACAATTGTTTAGCCTGTTTGCAACGTTTATATAGTATACCTAAATTATTTAAGTTTGCACTACGCTTATTTGCTATGTTTAAAAAAAATTAGTATAAAATAAGTATAAATATAAAAGTAAAGTATAAGTATAATATAAGTATATTATTAAAATAAAAATATATACTTAGCAATAAAGATTAAAAGCAGCTACTAATAGGTAGCTAAAAGCTAAATAAACTATAGTTTAGTGCTATTATTAATAGCTAATATAGCTAAACAAGTAAAAATAAGTAATGTAGTAAAAAAACAGGCTAAAGTTGCCTTAAAATAAAAAAGCGCAAGTAAAAACACTATATGTTAGCTAGTAAAGCATAAGTATAAAAATAAAGTAAGTAAGTAAGTAAGTAAGTATAAAAGTAAAGTAAGTAAGTAAAAATGTAATAGTTAATAAAAAATAATAATAAAGTAAAGCAAAGCAAATGTAAAATAAAAATTTTTTATAAGGCCTAATTAGCTAAAGCAATTATTGTTATATATACTACTTTTTTAATTAAAATAGTAAGTTAGTAATATATAGTAAATATTAAATATAAAATATTTTAAAATAATAAAAAATTATATATTTATAATATAAAG